>JAGDQP010026806.1:0-25558 GCA_022664845.1 Lepisma saccharinum
TAGTTAACACTTCTTGTATACCAGAAAGATCTTCTAATGTCGGAAGGAATGTTATACTAGTTTGAAGGTTTTGTAATTGAATCTTAATATTGTCTATTACTTCAGGGAGGTTCTCGGTTATTTCGATTACAGTTTGAATGTTAGTTATCGTCTTTTTAATTATTTCTACTTCTTGCGAAGTTGGAAGTGTGTTAATAGTTTCTTGGAGGGCAGTTAATTTTGATTTTATTTCATTTTGATTTTGATTTGTAGGGACGTACGTATACTGTCGATATCAGATTGTTTCGGTGTGTTCTTTTGAATTTCAATTAAATCGCTTTGAACGGTGCTTACAATATGCTGAAGATTAATTAAATCTGTAGGAAGATTAAAACCCTCTAATTTCTTATTTAATTTTGCAAGTGCTTCCTGTAAACTACTTACCTCAGTAGGAATGTTATTCACAACAGTCTGTAGATTCTTTAGTTCAATTTGAATATTCGTGAGTTCCGATATATTATTAATTATTGCTTCAAACTCACCAAGCTTTCTACTAATTTCCGATACATCACTATAAACAGGTAGGTTGGTTAGATCATCACGCAGTTTATTTGTTTCATTGGTAATAGTTTTAAGTTCATTTTGTAGAATCGAAATAATTTCTTGCATCTTTTGAAGATCTTCTTGAGAGGGATTATTTTGAAGAGCACTTTCTAATACATTCACAGCTGTTTGAAGAACATTAAACGTATTTTGTAACTCCGTAAGCTTTTTATTCAAATTATCGACTAGATCTTGTGCTGCAGTATTTGTAATGAATTGATTCTTTATGAATTGTACTTCATTTTGAATTGTCGTTATAATATTTTGAACTTCGGTAAAATCATTTTTATTTACTAGCTGTGAATACATAAGAATAACACTTTTCAACTCATTATCAAGTTTTTGAAGTAAATCTAGTAAATGTTGTTGAGCTTCTGTGATTTCAGTTTCAATATTTGAAGATAAAGTATTTCGTAGTGCGTTGATTTCACCCTTTATTATTTTAATTCTTTGGTCTAATACTGTCAGCCGATTTTCATTGATGTTGGAAGATGAATCTGAAAGTGGTTCATGCTCGTGCGATTTATATCGCGGAAATCCAAATAGGTCAGTGGACATTTTTAAAAGAATAAACTATATTATAACAAAATGTATTCAAAGAAATAAGCGTTTTGCTTTATTTACATTCAGACAAGACCTTTTCAGCTAAGTTACTTTGCATGGGGATAATTTTCTTATTATTTAGCTGAAAAGCTGATATACAGAAGAAAAAATAGCATTCATATCCAATAAATTCACAAAAACATTTAACTTTAACTTTAACATAAATTCTCTAATTTTCTTTGAAAACACCTACTTAATAACTAACTACAAACCTTACTAACTATTTAACACTTACAATTAATTAACACGACTGTCCAGAAGTTGAGGGTTGATGAGGGTTACATACTTCACAAATTATTTTAGCATCACTATTTACAATTTTATAATGACCCCATGGCAGTGTGTGTATGTTGCAAATAAGAATAAAACGCTTGTTATCATGAGGGTCTAAAGCTAATTTTTCTTGCTTTACAGTCGAAAGTGTATGCTCATGTGATTGAATTTGATGTTGCTCTTTCGTTAATTGATCACCAGAAAACAAGCACTTCTTAAAGTCATCAATCGTAATCTCATTTTTCACATTTTTCTTCACACCCTTAACCCTCTTTGTTTCTTTTTTTCTACTGTATTCATAGCATATACTTTCGATCGTAATCCTATCAATTCTTCAAGAGCTATTCCTTTCATCTCATCCTTCATTTTACCTGGTACTTTCTCGTTACTTAATGTGATATTATATCGATTATTTACAAGATAATTCGATGTGTCAAAATAGTCTATTAAATCAAGCATATCTTTATAGAAATTTTCACAAATAACATGATAGACTAACGAATCCGTGTCGGTGTAAACAACAGTAAGCTTATCTTTATATTGAGGTTTCATCACTTCATAATGAAATTTGTACATTGCTAATTTAGCAAGATCTAAAATAGCACTTCCAATATACACAGGTTTGTTTAATTTCGTGAATTTTCGTAGCATATGAATAAGTACAAAATTTTCTGAGTAGATTGTTCTAGATTTAAATTGCGGCATTGCAATGAGTTTTTCAGCTTTTCTTTTATCAAAAACAAGTTTTATATCGGTATACTTTCTCACATTTTCCATGGTTTTCCCAAACACGCTGTTGATAAGAAGTTTGTAAAAATCTTTCTCGAAATCGGTTGTTGACTCTGTGCGTAGCTTGGTGTTTAGATCTATGTGAGACTTAAGCCACTTCGATTGAGAAAACCATAGAATTCTGTGTACTTTTACAAGTTTTAAACCCGAGCAAGATAAAATTTTAGCAATCGAAAATGCACAACATAGTTTCTTTTCGGATTTAGCGTTAGTAGTAATTTTCGTCGTTTTCCGTTAGGAGGGGAATCATTGACAGGTGCTAGAGGGTAATCTTTATGATCATCATGTAACTCTTCAGGATAATCTAAGTCTACCTCTGCAAAGAAACCTCGTTCATCTTCGTCGGGATAATTTTGAATTTTGTTCGAATCCCAATTTTCTGGTGTTGGATCCCATGAAAACTTTCCATAGGGGAGAGGCATACTCATGGCATGGCCATGCAAATTATTCGCGTCCAGGTACATTACAAACGAGGTTTCGTTTTGAGGATCGAATTTACTACCGAGAAAATCATTGTTAGCTTTGACATGCCTTAAACTGCATTGAGAAACACCACCATGGATTGATTTTTCAATAAACAAGTGCATATCAACATCTGTAAATAATTCTAATTCAATTTCTGATTTGTAGAGCATTGCCTTCCAGGATAAGCCTGGAGATGTGTATGAAAAAACTGGGTCAATTTTATGAGTTGATGCACGCTTCTCTAAAATTTTCTAGAACATCAGCTAATAGCAAAACATCAGTGGATAGGTAATGATCATGAAAATCTCCCCATGTTCCGCAATTAAATACTGTCCATATTCGTTTAATTATCTCATATTCGTCATTACTGCATTTAGTACCTGTAAGTCTGTTATTGAATTATGTTTGAGGTGGACACCCTGTTTTTTCAAATACCGAAGCATCAGTAAAAGAATCATAATTAAATTTACCCTTTTTTCTACTTAGTTCAAATTTTTCATCACCGGGGAAATTTTGACGAGTGTATGCCAATTCTTCGGGTTTCAATTTTTGAACTAAATTATTTAAAGAATATGGCAAAAACCGGTATGAATCTAAAAATCTTACTTCAAATTTTCTACCATTTTTGAGATGGAACCACTTTGAAATTGAAATATACTTTTCCTCACTTTCAGCAAGAACCTTTACATCACCTGGAATACAACCTAATTCTTTGACAAAGAGATGTAAGTCATAAGAAGATAACCCATGTGTAAAACTACTTATGAAATTTTGTTTTTTTACTTGTTGATTACAATTATTGCAAAGAGCATTGAGGTAGGAGCCCGTTAAATGGTGATGATGTCGAACCTTTCGATTATCCTCAGTATATTCTTTGTGACAAATAGTACACTCCTGTGATTGTTGGTGATGAGAAAGTTGTTCAGGACTTACAGGCTTCATGGGTAAATTTTGTTCTAATCTAGGAACGATATTTTCTAACTCTGTTTGCAAACCTTTTAAAAAATGCTGCGCTGGATTATCACCTCTATACAAATGAAGTTCCGTTGAGGTTCCATCCGACCAACAAATTTTGTAACAGTAGCTAGCCAATTCATGCCTCTGAATATTAGTTGATTTTTTCCTCGAGGTTCACTAACAGGCTTCAAAAAACTTTCAAAATCTGCTACTATTACAACATCTGCTTTTAAAAATGAAGGGTCTGTTTTAAATTTAATAACTGAATCAGGAACAGGCATAATGACGCGAGTTGGTTCATGTTCTCGACAAAAATTTTCATGTTGTGTTAGTTTATGCTCATCTATAAAGTGGTATAAACAACGTCTGCAGAAATAATAACGATGTTAATGACTAGTAACCTGACTTCCCACTAAACGAGAAAAAATTTTTATTAAACAGTAATGATGAGTAATCACTGTCCGAGATGTTGATGCCGATGATGTTGATGCTGTTGTTGTTACTGTTTCGTTTTTCACACACAGTAAGTCTATGCTAGTGATGTTTGCTGATGTTAAATTGATGTTTGCTGATATGAAGGGGGAAAGACATTTTCATTTTCATCATCTATACCATACACATTGATAGAAATTGGAGCATTGGGAAACATTTCGTTGTAATGCTCCTCAAATTTGGGAACGTCATGTAGGCTTACAGGAAAATTAATGTTATTATTCTCAAAAATGGGAAGTATTTCATGTGCATAAGGCTTGTATTGAGAAACTTAATTAGCATTTTTCTTTGAATCAACGGGGTTAAGTTTAGCTAGCACAGCGTACAAAAAACATTTCTGATCTTCATTTTTAATGTTAAGTATAGCTCGTTTCTTCTTAATAAACTTAGGGAGTTTAATATGGCACGACGCAGCAATTGGATTAAAGGAATTAACATGCACCTCAAGTTTATGATTAGGAGTAGAGGATAAGGACCAGCCTGAACCCTTAATCGCTCTGTCCTCTTGATTTACCTTTAATTTATCGAATATTTCTGAAATAGTATCTTCCACAACCGTTGATTTCAAAACTAGCATATTCCCGCTATGCACTGGAAAACACACTGTTTCTGCACCCTTCACAAAATCTGTAGTCAAAATAAAATTAATCTTCAGAACTGCATCACTCTCACTTATTCGGTTTTTCAAAAACTCGACACACTCATTTTTCACTTTAATCAGAAAACTGTCCGTATCACCACCACCACTATTAACAAGTTCATAGTCGGCACATGTCCTGGAAAAAGCGCTTCTCACTGGTTCACATGAATGTTTATTCTTCATATGTCGCTGAAAAATTTTCATGCTAACTTCATCCTTGCACACTGGGCATGTTACCATGTCTAATTTACGTTACTTCGCTGGCACTGTTTCTTCATCAATATCACTCTTGGAGGGTGGAAATCATCAATATCACTCGTTTATTATGTCTCGCAAAATGCGCTTTTGCAATAGATTTACCACAAAGTTCGCACTGAATTTTTTCCATTTTTTAGGGGGAGGGTAAACGAACTATATTTAATAAATAAATCTTGCACACTAATTTTTAATTAAAATTTTCTAATTCGAAATATAGTTCATGTACACAAAAAAACACTTGTTCTCCATTGATCTTCAATAAATAATACCACAGACTGTTAGATTTTCACTTCCAACAATTTCCCAGTTTTGTTAACTAACTTTGAAAGCACTAAAAACATTGTATTGGTTTACGAAATGTTTTACTTTCACATATAGAAGAGCGTTTGCAAAAATCCATTGTGAAGAATTATGTTGCAATGTTTCATAGACTAAATTTCCCACATGAGTTAGAAATAAAAAAAAATCTGTGGTCGGTTATTTTTTATCCAACCCGATTGAATAAAGCTTAAAAAGTCTAACTTCTGTTGAAATCAGCAGCGGTTGAAACGTAATTATGAATTAACTGAATTTCATCTATGCTTTTATGTACCGTGGTTAGAAACGAAATAAAGTTAGACTTCGAGTTTTACTCTCCACGTAGCAAGCGTTAGATAATAATAGCGCACACATTATATGAATAGATCGCCGTGCTGTATTGTATAGCATTTGTGTCATATCCTATATCTAGAACCGCACCCATAATGAGCAAGACACTTTTCACAACCTCGCTATTGAAAACATGAAAATTTTCCTGTAAACCAACGACGCGTGTAACAACCAAGAGATTTTCAATGGTGAGGGAGGATGTAAACGCTATTTTAGTCATAAAATAGGTAGGAAATAAAATAAAATTATCTTTCGGTTTTTGTTACTTATATGAAAAGAGTGAACATAAATTTATTGTTCATTTTTCATAAAAATCTCCTCTTTTATTCTCATTTTATTCATTTCCGACGGTGTAGAAGAATTATTCTCATTTTATATTGTGTTAATGTCAGAAACAGCCTTCAATACACCCAGATACAGAGTACATTAGCTTCACGTCCAGGAAATCATATTGTTATCTTCTTCCGGTCTCTAACATGCAACCAGTAATTCCGTTGGAGTTTCCACGAAGTATGATAAACTTTTGCGAACATGTAAAGCAGAACGATCCTATGGTTTTTAAAAATCCTCCTAAAAATTCTGAACCGGAAAACAAGAATTAATCTTCATTAATACAGTACCAAATTAATGAATATTCAAAAAAATCATTCTCATAATCATATGGAACAGTTGCATTTTGAATTCCAAGTACAATTTTTTTTATTGATGGAAAAGGAGGAAAGCGAGCGAATAGTGTTATATTTAATATACAATTCCAACATTCACCTGGTGCAAGGCTGACACATAGCCATATGAAATTTTGTTTATAGGTAGATTTTGATGAGAAATGGCAAAGAGTTTATAAGGAGAGATTTTAAACCGTTTTTCGAGTTATGCAGAGTCTAAAGGGGTCCTAATTGCAAAAAAGGTAGGGAAAAATATTGCATTAAATTCGAGTTTTGACCTAAAGCAAAACAGCTGATAACGACACTTCTAATCACATCTGCATAAAAACTAATAGAGAGTTAATCTCTAATTACTTAGCTATGAAAACTATTCAATAAGTTAGCAGCATTATCAATAGATGGCAGCGATGGTTGGGAAGACGGAGAATAGTTATTAATAATGACAATAGATAAGGGAATTATGCATAATTCAAGAAATAGCGTGAGGCGGCAGTGACGCCTTAAACGGTAATTTACCAGTAGCAGGTTTATGTAGAACCGGCAAGGTTCCCTTACTTGCAGTAGATGAACCAAACAATTCATATGCTTAGAATACTATTTACTGATTGTCGCGTAAACCCTACCATTGTGTCCAGGAATCCATGGATTCCGCGGAACCCCGGTTAAGAATCACTTGTATACACAGTCATGCAGGACAGTAATTTAAGTTTAAAGTTCAATATGAGTCTGTGAAAAGTAACCTTTACATCTTCTAGCATGTGTGATTTCGAATTTTAATCTAACTCTTCAAGCTAAGGGCAGAAGCGTTGGATTTTCTAGTGAAATAAGTTCAGCAACAAATGAGGTCTTAAATAGTTTTTTTTTTTTACAGATAATTTTGACATTCGTTCCTAACGTCTTATCTACATTCCGATTTTCTTCGCAAGATTTTAACAAAAGTTATGTAGCGCCGTTTAAGACGTAGTCTTTGTCCGAAAAATGCTGTCTCAAACTAAGGTCCATCGTATACGCAAAAACAATGTCGTTAAATGTCAGGCAATATTAAACAAAAATGTTTGAGAAAGAGAACGTTAAACATTTATGAGAAGTAGATAACTTAATAATAATAATTACGGTAGTTTACCAACCCTTAATATCAGACTCAAGACAATCCACTACAGTATCGCAACGAACTACAGTAGAAGCTGTCCGGCTTTACCCCACGGTAAATCTAAAAATCACCTATAATGCGACTGAAGCCGGGGCGGGAGACTGGGAAAAAATAGCACAATATAATTTTAAGAACGGTACTGTACTTAAAATATCCAAATAACCATTTGCAGTAGACATATTAGGTTTACTTCAGTGAAATGCACAAATGCTGTACTGTATGAACTTACATTTTTTCCGGATCACTGATAGCAGGACTTATTTATTATCTTTAAAAAAGCAAAAAACAGTAAGCCTTTTTTGACACCTTATACTGCCATAACGTGAATTAACGAACGTTACCATGGGTTATAGGATGTGTTTACTGTAGTTTTCTAGTAGGACAAGAGAGATATATACTGTTCTGCAGAGAAGTGAGGCGTGATAACATAGAAGTAAATAACGGGGCTTTAAAGAGTGATTGGTGCGAATCACTGTATAAGGTCTGCTTGACACGAAAAGATTTATGCTAGTATAAATCATAGTGCTGGCAAAAATGCTAACATGTCAAAGCAAAAGTAGGACAATGGCATATTCCATAACGATTTTGATGTAATATATGCTAAGAAAAATGCTACGATTAATCGTAGTGTAATTGCTTGCGTGTCAGGTAGTCCTTACAAGACGTTAACTCACGGAAGTGATCGTAATATTTCCTTCACAATGGCTGCTGTTTTGTACATCACAAGCACGAGTCGATACCAGTCAGTGGGCGAATTAAACTTTTCAGCCAGGGGGGATAAAACATAACGCACGGATCGAGAGGGAGGGAGGAGACATGCAGTCACATTTTCCAATAGGGGTTGTTAAATCAAACAAATTACACTAAAAGTTTTTGAATTTTATTTATGGCCTTTAAGCATCTATGGCTCAGGCTGGGACAGGGAAAACGAAAGGAGTCGGGAAGGTGTTAGCCAATGCTTATGTTGAAGGAGCCATCCCGACATTTCAATCATACCAAACCATTCACCTTAAGCTACTTCACAAATATCACAAAAATTAGTTGCCTTCCAAATAGGTTTCTTATAGCTGTTAGTAAAAGTTCATATACCCTTGTTACTTCCTTCAGGAGTTTCAACTTCTGACAAATAAAAGTGTTCCGATTTTCTATCTAATATTCATCGAAACAACTTCTAGGGGGGGGGGGAGAATTTATCCCTAGCAGGGACGAGAAATAAATTTGGCAGGGTGGCAAACTTACTGCCAGAAGGGTAAATCGCTGGCATCTTCCCCCCATGCTAATTCGCACACTGATAAAGATTGAAATGCAGAATCTTTCAATGCATTTCATTACTATTGTTACATACTGTGTACCGTTATCAATCAGAATCCGCGGTGAATTGGACAGCGTGAAACCGGGCTTCTATTGTACTTCAGGGCAAATTACAAGCTTATTTCTTTTAACAGTTTTTATTTTATTTTTTTATATTGATGCACTGTCCGGTAATGCTACCGTCGCTATGCTCTGCCAATTCTTCCTTCTGTTACAGTGCTTTTTACATGCTCGTCAAAGACCGAAAACGTCGAAATATTGTAACGAATCTTCATTTTTTGACCCTAAGTGTTCATCTGAATTTTACTGCATGGAGTAAAAACTGTGTTGGAATAACATTAACTCTTTTTAATCCATCTTTTTACCTTAAATAGTATTTCCGACTTTTCTGTTTTCTAGTTATCAATATTGTGCTTGAAGGTATTTTTAGCGTTTAATTTTTCACTTTATTTACCACCAAATTGCAATCATGCTAATCTTACTTTTAACACGAAGGAAATCGAGTACAGAAATGTTTACGATTTTCCTTGATGGACATGTTTTACATGACAATTTAAGATATGCTCCATGAAAAGTCTGAAGGAAAAGAAGAAAGTTATTTACTACGTGACTTTTAATAAAGAATATACTTACAAATTTTCTTGGAAAGTTGCCTCTTTCTTTTAACGCTTCCTCCAAGGTATTGAATTCTTCAAGAATCTTTGCAGGTAGCATGCTTCAAATCTCCATTTCTACACTTCTATGCTCTTGGTCATTCTCTAATTTGGAGATATCCTCCGCCCTCCTTAGGTGTAATCTAGCTTCTGAATAAGTTTCTGAAAATAAATGAAATCAAATTCATAGAAAATTTGCCTCTTATAAGAGGAAGAGAGATCTGAAGATGAAAAACAGTACACAAATAAAACGGAAATGTAGGAAGCTTTCACCGAAAGGCATGGTCACGCGGAAGGTTAAAACGAACGATAGAATGAGATGAGTATGGGACTGGCTAAACTGGTATACTGAAATACAGTGCCTACTACATTGCTATTTACATTTGAGCTACACTTACCCAAATGATAGAATCCATGGTATCAGCCTATTCACAACATTGTCAGAAGCTATTGCTAAGAAAAACAAAATAAAATAAAGAAAATGCAAGAAGGGAATCTGGCTGAGCGCAGTTCTCCTAATTCTTGTACCAGAAGATTCTAGTTTTTTTTTAGAAGTAACAATAAATTGAATCAAACTAGAAAATTAATCTTGCTACAGTCAAGAGCTGTATTGTAGCTATTCGACTTCGTGTAACTAGTTCGAAAAGAACTCTTCAACTGTCCAACTGCTTGGGGGAACGAGGGGGGGAGTCCAGCTGGAATTTTCACAAAACACGTTTTCGTGTTTTCTTTAATAACTCAAATTCTGTCAAAGCTAGTTAAACAAAATAACATCTATTCTATACCGCATCCTTCATGTTTTAATTTGCTTTATATTCCACTGGTTTCGTTGTACGAATATTGCTCGGAAAGCAAATATACAGCGCTAAAGATTGAAAATAAAATATTTTTAATTTTTTATATCGTTTAATTTATTTTATTTTATTTTTATTTTGCTTCAAATTACGGTAGTTACGTTAGATGAGCTGAGGTTAAGCTACATTATATCAATTAAAAAACGGTAAAGGTACAAGTGTCTTGCAATGATTATAATGGAATAGCCCCATAAATACTTAATAAATAAGTTCATAACAGGATCTCTAAATCCAAATAGGCCATCGTCTCGTAATATTTATTTTCCATTAATGTTACCGTAAATTCCGGCCGGCTTTCTTCTGTTAATATATACTGTATAGGCATCAGTGATTCAACCAAACACACCCTGCTGGGGCCTTGGCCCCAAATTCTTGAGAACCTCTACCAAATTTAAATTTTTTATGGTCAAATCGATAAATACCGTTCAAAACTCCAATTACACCCTCCTAATGTTTTCTTTACACCCCCCAAACACAGTCCTTGCGGAATCCCTGAGAAGAATGTTTGTGTGTGTGCTTGTGAGGGCGAGGGGATTGAATACAAAATCACTGGTGTTAAAATGCAGGCCTAAATTTATTTCAAACAATTCTCCTGATTTTTGTATGTATGTACATATTAAAATACCAAAATAAATTGCTATACAAATCATCTTATCCCCGCTCCCAAGTTTCACTATAGGTCTCTGGGATGATTGATGTTATTACTGGCTGGCATTTACGGAACTTAATCATTTTCCTTTTTCAGCTTTTGTTCCAGATTATTCACGCTAGGTTAGCAGAGATAATGTTGGTTAAGTTCACGTGAACTTGGTAACAGAACGTGACTACCTTAATGTTAATTTGTTTAAAACTAACATTTTTAATTGATAAGGCGGAATTTTGTTTAAGAGGCAAGCTGCAAGATACTACTCCGGATCGTTTAATATAATGATGGTTAGCTTAGGTTCAGTTAGACTAGTGTAACTTCTACCGGTTAGTTCAAGCCATCTTTAATCATGAATATCAGATCCTAAATAATACTGAACATGATGACTTTCCGCACCGGGAAGTATCCATAGAGTATCCAAGAGACTGAACATAGCCCTAAAACTGAACATCGTTAGCGCTAACTTCAGTTGGGGACCAGCACAAACGAACAAAACTAACCTAACCTTAACGGATAAAGTTTATGATCCACAGCTTCCGCCAACTATCGAACTATATGTACGCTCTGTACCACTTATTTCCGTCCAAATAATTATCACAGACGCTTCTATAAACACTTAGTGAAAACCAGAAATCCAAAAGTGTTACGGGAAACTGTTACTTTAAAACTTTATTTTTATATGGGCCAGTCTAGTAACTTTGGACTTCGGCCAGTCACGATTCGCCTTTAGCAGTTAAAATACACACCCATGCCCCTACCGGGACTCGAACCCGGGACCTTCGAGCTGATCGCCTACCACGGCAGACTGCTCGGCCGGCAAGCTGTTAATATAATTTACTTAAGGGTTCGCTCGAGTAGATCAACACATAATGAACATAGCGGCATGAGGACGAACATTTATGTCGACACTTCGTTATAAATAACACGTATTTTGCCACAAAAAAAGGCTGCATCTCGAGCGTGCGAAGATTTTTTTCTTTCATTATACATGTTGTTTGAAAGACACTGCATACTTGGCCCTAGCTCGCAAGAAGCTGTACGTATCGCTCTTTCACTTTTATTTCAGACTTCCACGACGAGGAATTATATTATCCGAGCCGCCGTAGCTCAGTGGTAGAGCGTTGGCGTAGCATTCGGGAGGTCGTGGATTTGATCCCAGCGGCTGCCTGTCCTGATCGAGGTTTTTCCAGTTTTCCTCAGCCACACTAGTTTCCTTCGATATAGGCCCTGGCTGACGACTTGCCCGATTCCTTTCCTCTCCCCTATCCCGGCATGAGCCTTATACGCCTAAAGGCCATAAATAAATAAAATTAAAACGAAACTTTATTTTGAATTTCGACACTTCTACAAACGTTGGAAATAATAAATTTTTCAAGTAAAATTTTACATTATTTTGCGCGGCATAAATAAATAAAGAGCACCTTAACTAACGCGTTATCGCTCTCTCGTGGTTACTGTGCGTGTTTGAGACAAACGAAGAGTCCTAGCCTTAACTAACCCGTTTTTGCTCTTCATGATTCTGGAAGTGAAAGTCTCGTATCTGGGTCCCAACATCTAAAGTAGAGCCGATGCCCATGGCTTTAGATGTGGTCAGTCAATTTCACAACTAATACTCGGAACGTTGTAGGCCATAGTGCTGTTACCGCCCATGAAATTCATTTTATGTTATCACAACCAATATTGATTTCTCGACAAGAAATTTAGGCATACTCACGAATTATCAGAGAAGAGACCACTTGTACAGTGCTTTTTTCAATCTAGGTTAGGTTATTATTATTATTTTACAAATAGCGTGACCGTACCATAAACGGACCAGGCACCAGTGGCTGACCAATAAACAAACAGGAAAAGTATATTTTTTTGAATAAGTAGTAAACAAAGTATGTTTTATACTTCCGTAGGGTTTAATACTGTAGGCTAGTCTCCAAACGGTGTACAATCAGGAAATGCATTGTCGCCCCTAAAAAACGTTAATTTGTAAAGTGGATCTAGAAGATAGCGGACCGCACAATAAGAGCACAGAGTTAAAATTAATACAAGTTATCCGTGCATATCTACAAATGCACATTCCTTCGTTGTTCAAGGAACAATCTACGCTAAATTGAATGAAGGATATACACTGGCACAATCGTAGTTCACAACTTCTACAAATCGTCAACTACTGGTTCAACCTTCAGCAACCTATTGTCTACTGTCTTGTCAAATGAAACAAATGCGGCTGCTTTTTGTTTGACTTATTCTGCACAGTATTAGGCTTTTTGCGTAGAAAAATAACTATTTTCGTAGGCCTCTCTTTACTACACGTTGGGCGTTCCATTTGAAACTATAAATGGAGCAGTCACAGAAGGCGTCTTTTAAAGGCCATGTGCATCGTGTATAGTGAAAAAATATATAACCTGGCTTTTTCTAACCCGTCTTCGTTCGCTATCACTCATTTTACATATGTCCGTGTTTTTTGGGTAACAAGAATGGTGAAATTTAAATAAACATTTCACTTGACGTAACATTACCGTGATTCCGATTCACGAACCTGCGACTAATGTCGTTCGAAAAAAATCACGCCTGACGTAAACTAAAGTAATACGTATTATTATGACCGTCAGTTCTTGTTTGCACTTGAAACTTTCCTTAGTTGGTCAACCACTGGTACGGTCACCCTAGGTGAGATTATCCACTACCAGTGTTCGATTTGTAGCGGAGGATGGTTGGAATTTCCTCCTTTCTGCAACAATCTTCCCTGGTTCTGTTTAGATATATATTTCTAGCATGAAATAAGGATTATCACAAAATACCGTATAATACATATTTCACTAATTTTTCCCCTCTGGAAATTACACAAACCGAACACTGCCCATTAGCTACCAAGACCCATTTGCGCAATAAAATAGTACCATGTATTTTGTAAGCTTTCTGTATTTGCATTGTACTTTAAACATTCAAACATTGACTGTTACGTATCATAATTCGAATTATATTTAAAAAGGACATTAAACAAGTATCCTCTAGGAACCCTCTTGTTCTTCATTTGTTATATACGAGATACGCGGTCATTCGTTTACTTTCTTTATCACTGCAGGTTTCAATAAACATTTAGCCATCCTCTTCGTGGTGTTATTATACAAATGAAGTATCCAAAGTTGCGGAAATTGAAACAGGAATATTCTTGTTTCGACATTTCACACACGGTCAACTTCAAAAATTGCATTCGTTATTATCACGTGACAAGTGACGCTCCTGTAGCGCCATGCAGCGGCAATGTTTTGAAGCTCTATTCTTCTTTAATCCAGCATGATTCAAGCTTGATATTTCAAGCATATATTAGGCAATACAAAATCAAGCTTGAATTAAGGTTGCTGGTTCAAGACTACATCAGCAAGCTAAAATCAAGCTTACATCAAACTTGTAATATACTTGACATTTCATGCCAAGGTTAGCAAGTCGAAATCAAGATATTTTCAACCTTGATTCAAGAAAACATGCTATTAGGGTGATTTGCCATCAACACCCACAGTTTGAATAATCTTGTGTGTTATAATTATAGTAAAATGGTACAATAAAACTTAGAGCTTCTCAAAATAAAGTTACGGAAAGCATAGTTCCGTTTCGCGCTTGTTCCTGTGGCTCTAGTTCCTTTTCGCGTTTATTCCGTTCGCTTTAGTTCCGTTTCGCGCTTGTTCCTGTCGCTCTAGTTCCGTTTCGCTCTTATTCCGTTAGCGTTACTTCCGTTTCGCGCTTGTTCCTGTCGCTCCAATTCCGTTTCACGCTTGTTCCTGTCGCTCTAATTGCGTTTCGCTCTTATTCCGTTCGCTATACTTCCTTTCGCGCTTGTTCCTGTCGCTCCAATTCCGCTTTCCAATTTCACTGTGCTACAGATGCCGGTGGAATTCTCCAGCATAAGGTGGTTATCTCTGTCTGGGATATGAAAATGGAGATTTACTAGTATTCAGTGAAGAGAAAATTACGTATGGTCTACGAGAAAAGAAAAGGGAAATTGTAAAAGACTTTAGTACGGTACAAAGATTATACGCTATTTTTCTTTTAAAACATCCTGAAGAAGATAAGTGGACTTCCTCTATGGTTTAGAATTGATATTGGAAACACGAATTGATGAAGTGGAACTTTTATTAAAATCAGACCGTGAGTTTGAAGCTTAATGTGAATACAAATATTACGACAGTGGTTTATTTCACAATACTGGAGTGAGACTTTTACACTTTTATGTAAACAAGGTGACGTGAGAAGGAGACGGTGCTAGATTTGATATAGTGGATATGTATTAGTGTTCCCTAGTATAACATTGCACGAATTGATGGGGAAATAAGCATTAGTGATGAGTTTTCAACACACTATGTGCTATGCAAATGTACAATATGTGTACCAATCGCTTAAATAATTTAACCCACCTAAACGAGACCAATCCAACGTTTGCGACGGATGTTTCTTCAAGTCGGGACACATTGATCTACATCAGTGTATCACTCAAGATGAATCCATCCTACGTTCCCGTACATTTCGCAAATTGTTGTCTCAGACAACAGCCCGTGAAATATTTGAAGTATTCACATTTTCTCATGAAAAGTGTACGGAAAAAGACACGTATAAGATTTTCCTTAAAGCCTTATACAAGCTAGCGGTGATAGAACCAGAACTAGTGAAAGAAAAAATACTGTCTAAGGATTGTGGCAACTTTTTGAAAAGCTTTTTATAGTACTAGTATAAAAACACTGAGAAACACAGACTGTAAAATGAATATTTACGGGACATTTGTGTAATGCTTTTGTATGAAAAGACTGTGAAATGATCCGGAAATATGTAAAGTACATTAGTGTATTGCTTTTGTATGAAAAGACTGTGAAGTGGTCAGGAAAAGGGACATTTCTTTAGTGTTTTTTTATGAAAATACTTGACACCATTTTAGTTTTTAAAGGATAGTGTGTAGTGAACTTGCATCGTGTCTTTAACAAACTGAGAATTGTTTAGTGGAGTAACACTGTTTAAAATTGAGGCTTCTGTTGTGTCGGGAATGAAATGTACATATTGCTAGACGGTATCTTTACTCCCCGCCACAAGGGCAAATACTTGGAGCATATAATACGTGTAAATGCGAATAAAATGGTCAAATAGCTAGTGAAACTTCTGTTAGATTGACTTTTGAACTATTTAACCCTATATAAATTTTGAAATGTACTTCTTGTAAGTTGGATCTACATTGTGACCATCATTAATTTTGTGATTTGTTACGAGAGTTGCTTGAGAAAATTACATTACAAATTTTAAATCTATTGAACACTAAGATTGAGATCTATTCGGTATTTAAAAGCTTTCATCCATTTAAAGTATCTTTATAGAGTGAATTTGCCAATAGGTATGATCAGTTTGTTAAAGATCCATTAAACGTGTCTGAGTTTTGTTGTATATTTTTGGAAAACAATTACAGTGCTGGGTGGAAGACAGCTTTAACTGCTAACGGAGCATTATTGGAGACATAAACAACCTAAGCCATGCTAGTTAAAACAGTGAAAATAAAGTTATATGAGGAATTTTGAATGTACTATCTTATACATAGTTAAATAAAAAATATGTAGTAAATAATATAGATTTTTTAAAAGTTGAATCCAGGATGAAGATATTTTCCTTTTTTGCATTTATTGAGCTCTAAAACTTGATAATACTTGAGCGAGAGATAATGGGTGAAATGAATAAAAAATACAGAAAACTTTGAGACCTTTACTTGAATATAAAGCAAGCAAACATTTCCTTTTTATTATTTATTGTGTTCATTTTTAATATTGTGTGAATGATGGTTAGTAAGAGCGGAAGAATTTATTATTTGGTTAAACACTGAGAACTCCCTTTTATACACAGGAAAAACAGAAGTCTTTGAGGTTTGTTTGTAAACATAAGCGCATGTATTTCTATAGAATCACGTCTAGAAAAATAAACACAACCCAACTCGAAAAACATGTTGCTTCCCCCTGCTGAGTGGATGAACAGTCTTCCCTCAAAGCAATCAATGGTGACGTCACATGCAGTTACCAGGGTATGCCTGATCTTTTTTTGTGTATTGAAGAGAAAAAGACATCTAAGGCTATGGGAGGTATGCACTTCTATGCAGTGCAACGGCTTTTGGTGGCACAGACGCGTAGGGAGAGACAGAGAGAGACACCGTCTAGGAGAGTTGTGGAATGGTGGGCACGTGTTTAGAGTAGGGGTAGAAACAGGGGGCTTGAGTGGGGCAATCGGAAATGTTCGGCAGTTCTGGGAATAGTGACGTAGGTAGGAGTCGAAACGTGCAGTTGAAAAGCTACGCTGGGCTCCTTCGCTACATAGAGAAGGCAGCGATTTACATACTTCTAATTCTTGTTTACTAAAGTTATGACGACTCTTGGTAAGTAAAGAATTTCCTTCCTCCCGGAGTACCAAACCGTACAATACCGGGCAGTATTTGAACGTGTACGTCCCACTTCTCCTGTAAGGAGCGCTGCGGGAGAATGTAGCTTTGGCGGTCACGAGAGAAGACAAAGGCAGCCCTACTGCTCACTCTTGGAGTTTGGTATAGTACTTGTTGACGATTGTGTAGTTGAATTCTGGAAACAGAATTCCAGAGGTTGGTGGAACGGTAATACCGATAAGAAGTCCTCTGAACCCCGAAATAACGAAAAACCACACCAAAATCAAAATATAGATGAATGTGTGCAAGTGGCGGGAAACGGTCGCGCACCGTTTGGCGAACTTTGAAACACTCGCAAATGGGTGAAAACACTGTATTTAAGCGATAAATCGCATATTTAGCATTTGGAGCCACGCCCCTAAAAACACAAATCAGCTTACAGTAACTACTGATTCCGACCAAAATATTGAAAAGTATCACTTTAGGTTGTATTTCGTAAAATAGCTTAATAAAAGTGATTTCTGCAGTATTCCAATAAATATCAACACTTTTACACCTTTTAGAATACTTTTTTACTATTTTCAAAAATTGAACTATTCGGTATTTTGGTATTCCACCAGTATAAACGGTATAACATACACAAAATCGCTAGTAATCTGATATGCTACTACGAAACAATGAATATGGTTAATATTTGAACAAATTGTACGACACACGTGTGCATTTCCTTTTTAATGAACGCAATAAAGTTTACAAAATATGAGTGCGTTTGAATGCGTTAGAATAAGAATAAAATAAAACAATAAAGCACTCAACTAATAAAGAAGTGATTGAATACGAACAATTTTTATCTTAATGCTTTTGACATAAATTGCAAGAAATTATCGTCAATGAAAATGTTCATCGACTGGGTACCCGCAAAGCGTTGAGCTCAACGTCACAAAAGTTTGCTTAATTCTGCAACACTAATTTTCTTATACCCTTGCTGCGTTCACGTATACGTATTATCATGTTCTCATGGAACATTCGCGTCTGATGATGTGTATTCTATACTGGGCATACACAACAACATGTATTTTCCATTAACAAGGTATCAATATTGTACTTCACGTTATTCGACTAAATACAACTAAATTTCTCGAAATACTACTTGCATTCTGAAAGTGCTTTGTTAACACATATCCGATAAACATTGATCGAAAATTGTTTCCTGGTATTTTAAATGGCTATTATTTGCGTCCTAGATCAACATGAAAAGCTTGTATATGACTTTTATTACAAAGTCTATAATATTACTGCATTTGCTTTCACGAGTTCACTTTTTACTAATATTGACTCCAGGTCAATGTAATAGTATCCCGTGAGTAATTCTTTCGTATCACGGTACTACACCATTTACGCTGTTAATACATTTTTATAATGTAGAAGATTTGAACTGAGTACTCAGGTTCCTCACAAAACTTTTTTTCCTTTTACAATTCTCGAGTTTGCATTGATTTTCTATTTGTTTTTAATTTCAATGAATGCTAGCATGTTACAACTTAGTTCATTTCGTAATCTTATGATGCAGTTGAGTTTCTTACGATTAATACTGTTGTCTTAGATTTGCCATACTATTTTATGATTCGACAACATAACATATATAAATCGTTCTATTACTACTCTTAACAAAATGTACAAAAGAATAATAGGATACTTTATTTAGTTTGAATTATATTTCTTTAGTTATTGCCCACAGAAAACCTATCTAAACAAAGGCGAGTTGATGACGCGTATCGGCGAAAACAACGAACGTTAACAATTGCGTTCCGCACAACAACAATCCGCGTCTGATCACGTGATCTCTTTCTTTTCTCAAAAGCACTGTTGTCCATAAGTAACTAATGCGTAGTGACTACGTATAATTCTAATGTCATTTCACTTTACGTAACAAAAGATATCACCATTTCTTGAGATTGCAAATAATATATATACTATGAATATGTATTTAGACTTCAACAGGATATTAAAACTAAGAGAAACGAAGCGGGTTTACCTTCATTGCCGCTCACTACTCGTCGGGCGAAATAAAGTATACATTACTCATCTCTTTGCCGTAATTGTCCCAGATTTTCGTACTACTGTTGTATTCCTGGAAATCCTTAGAGCTGGGTGATTCACTCACGCCACAAATTTTGCTGTTACACAATTTTGCACAATTTCACTTGTATAAAAAGTAGTTTTTGTCGCTGTCACACGCCTTCATGCTCCGTCCGGGTCAAGCACTCAGTTGCTTCTGTTCTCTAGTACGATGTAGTGTTGCCAACTCTCACTGGGAGAACTCTCTAGTCCAAACACGGGCATACGCCAAGCATTGACTTAACCGTCTCTGCATGCACGCAAACAATGCTAATGCATATCGGAGTATATAAATTGTTTAAAAATTTACCACTTTTACTATATCTTGTTATAATCATGTGAGGGCGAATTACCTGTCCGTCACAAAGTAGACTTTGTGTAATCAATACATAATACACATATTTACAACATTGGAATATATACACAGTATTGCTTGAATATTTGCATAATTGAGTAGGACGATGAGAATTTAAATTTGATGCTTTATAAAATGTAATTGAAGGTAACACGATTCTCTCTCATCCACTGCTCCAAACAAACTCTAGGTTTCCAACTAATTAATTTTCTGTATCTACATACACAAAGTCGGAGCGAACAATGAGTAAATAAACATCATTTGGGCAACGTTATCCAGAAGTCAATCACGCCATGGCCATAAAGAAATCTATAAACAATATTTGGTTCTCCACATAAAGAGCTGACACAATCGTTTCTTTGTACTGAATATTAACAGCAATAACAAAGGCAAGGATTTGTCAGGATTAAGGAATCGGTCCTGGCTTTATTCAAATACCATCTTGGCATTTGCCTGGTGCGACCGAGAGAAACTAGGGAAAACTCAGCTAGGGTGTTCGAAATTGCCTCAACCTCACAACCACTAATCTGCTATATTGATTGGTCGATGTATATCCAACATCCCTTTCCCAATATACATCAATGTAGCAAACTACTAACCGGTGTATACCGATTCAATTATTTTAAACGGTATAAGAATCTAAGAATTATACAATTCAGAGTAAAATGAAAAACTACCATCATCTTATAAGTCTTCAGGAAAACCTAAATACAATATATAGATCGTACGTAGAGCGTTAGCTTAGCAATTGGAAGTTTCTGGGAACGATCCCAACGGCCGCCGATAATGGTTGAGTTTTTTTTTCACATTATTCCTGTCACGGCAAACAAATTCTAGGTTGGATGGTTCTTTCAAAGTAGGCCCTGGTTGACATCCATCCATTATTCCGGCCTGAGCCAAAGTTGCCTAATTAAACTCAAAATGTACATTGTGCTATGATAGAAAACTTAGGATATGGAAATTGAATTTCTATTTATGCTCAGGCCGGAATAGGGGGAGGGGAAAGAATTCGGAAAAGTGTTGGCCATGGCCTACGTTGAAAGTACCATCCGCATTTGCCTGGTATGACTAAGGAAAAACCCTGGAAAATCTCAGCCAAGATAGTCGGCAGCTGGGATCGAACCCACGACCTCTCAAATGCTACGCAAACGCTCTACCACTTAGCTACGACGGCTCGGTTAAGATATGGAATATTTGAACAAGAAGTCTAGAAGTTTTCTCTCAATATCGAATCAAGAAATTCTAAATTAAAATATGAAGACAGCATAGGAAAAGGTATTTTTCTAATTATGCTATAATATTAAAAAGTTTGATATAGCCTGTACAATTTATTTAAATAACATCTAGCGTCACGTGTTACTAATCTAAAAATTTAATTTTTGTTTTACCGAGGTGACCCGTAATATTTCTTTCATACACCATACAGACACCTACAATTTTGAAATTTATTTACTTCAGAAACCAGCTTCATTAAGCCTGCAAATATGCTTCTATGTCATGCCCGACAAAAAGAAAAAAAAGATATAGATAAATATTTTGTCCCGAAGTTGAAAAGTCAGATCAACATTTGATTAAATTATCATTGGCCATAATTCCACTAATACAAAATTTGCACAAATGTTAAAAAATAAAAAAATCGAGACTGCAAATTTTTCTCTGTTAGCATATTTACAGGAAACACATCCATTTAAAAAATTTTAAGTTCCAATATTTAATTCTTTTTTAAACAAAATATTAAACTTGTAACTATAATAATAATTACCGCAACTTTCTACCGGTATGTATTCTAATATCCAGGTTTGTATAGAAATTGGGTAGTCCACGCTTTTCAAGTTGATATACGTGGAAGAGATATCTTCATCAAATTTTTTACGTACATATACGATTTTCGCGAAACAGCTTATCGATAAAGCGTTCAGAATGCTCGTTTTGGACCACTCTTTACCTACGTCTTCGGTTCAATAAACACTGAATTTCTTTTTGTGTAGGAGAAACAAGAATCGCTTCATTGTTGTTGTGAATATCAAAACCTATAACAATGAAGGTCTTTGAACAATGAACAAAAACGAAAATTAAAAATCGGCATCGATCATGCTCTTGAATTGGTTATGAACTTTCTTCCCTGAAAGTTTGAACCCTCTAGGCTTGAATTTGTAGGAGCAGCAATTACATTTTGTGTAACAGTGAAAAGACATTAGACATATACGAAGGTAATTCCGCCATCTTTTGTTGGAGATCGTTGCCTTAGATTATCCTTAAGAATTTCAACAATCCTTTTCTTGAAAGTGATCTCCCTCTCTGTCCACGAAATCGATATTTTAAGATCTTGTTTGTGTTTCTCAAGTACTTGTGCCTCTGGACGGTTACCTTTTTTTCTCAGTCTCATAACTGTAACATTGCTTTCTTCTTGTAGATTCTGGACACGTTTAATTTCCTTCTGCTTCCCTATTTTTCGCCAATGATCTGTTATTGCTTTCGAAATTTTCGTTTGCTGAAGAACTAGACAAAACAAATTCAGTAGACTTAAGACATTTTTATAGGAGGAGATATTTTTTAAGTGACTCAAACGCTCGCTCTCGAATGTTCTTGTTTTCGACCCGGATGTTGCAATTAAAATAAAGAAATAAATAAGATAATTAATCATTGCACTAATTCACAGAAGAAAAAAACGATCTCTACACCCAACAAACAAAATGTTTTTCCTGGAAGAAGGGCGAAATTCACGCTGTCAAATACTGAAAAGCATGTGCCGTTAGCTGGTTCCTCTGTGTGTACAACTCCGGATGACGTCACATGAGCTCCCACCTGCAACCCCAGTTTCCAGCTTCGGAGGGCCAAGACTGCGCTACTTTCTTAGTTTATTATATACATACTTTGGTAGAAACACGCTGTCACATAGCCGCTTTTATCCTGTCGTGAACTGACATTTATAAATACAACATGACGTCACATTTATTCCTTTTAAAGTGACCACATGTCAGATGGCTGAATACGAAGGCGAGGAATGTATGTTTGTTAAAATAAGATATTCGGCTTTCCATGATTCTCACAAAAACTTTTATTCTGAAAACGTAACATTGATAGAGCACTATCATGGTCTTAGGTTTGATGGAGAGAGTTATTATTCTTGTAAGTTTGGTGTTTTGTTACACTAGATGAAAGACCGCATGGTTCCTTTACTTAGATTGTTCAAGACACATCCCTGCCCCTATTTTAGCCCAAGCTTTCGAATGTGTAAAATTAAATTAATTATCAGGATATTGGAATGCAAAGATAGCAACTTCAATATGGATTATGAATCAACGTGTTTTCCATCCTGGGCTGAGCAAAAGTTGTTTGAAATGTGAATTTATTCTGGTAATGCAGTGCTAAAAAATTCAGGAGGGACCACTTGTGCTATCCTGGCTTTCCTAGGGTTACACCAGGCTAATTCCGGGATGGTATCTTGAACTTAGGCTCTGTTCCACTCTGAGACAAAACCATAAATGCAAATGAATACTTTAACTTACACGCTCGTTCTGTTTATAATTTCAGAAATATCACCTTACATCAATCGTAGAAATGTTTTAAAATATATACTTCAACACTGAAGTGCTGCGATGGCTCAGTGGTAGAGCGCATGTCTTTGGTGCGTGGAGTTGACAGTTTGATTTCCGCTGCTTATGCCCTATGGGCTTTGGAATGGGCAAACACAGTGTGTAAGGATATTGGGGAGTTAATGCTAATATTGTGATTATTCATCCTGACTCAAAGTTGCCTAAAGACCTTAAAACTAAATTCAATGTAACATTGGAACTTTTATTAATGATTGGTGTATCAAAGAAAAAATGAAATTACAGATTTTTAAAAACGATAATTATTTTCATTCACATACATAAAAAGTCATCCTAAGAAAAATAGTTGACGCGTGTAACCCATGTGGCGATCACAGGCATGAAAACCCATCCTAAGAATATTGCAATTATTGGACGAAATGGTAACGAAAAGGTAACGAACACGAAAAGAATCATTGAATATAAGTTGGAATTGAGATATACAGAAATATAAACACTGATTTTGCATAATAAAATGTAATTTGACTGAATTTGCATAGAATGGCTTCCGAAAGATTTGATAAATTATAGAAAGAAAACAAACTTGAGCAGAATCGTTGAATATAAGTTGGTACGAGGGCCACTATTTATATTTTGAGCCTAACAATGAAAAAACAGGAATGTGTCATTGAAAATTGATTTATTGTTTTTCGAAATACTCTCCTTTATGATCAATACACTTTTGCATTCGTTCGAACCATTTGTCAAAGCATTTTTTCCAATCTTCTTGAGACACCTCCATACTATGGTTTTTGAACGCATCAACGGCTTCTTCCGCCGACGAAAATCGTTGTCCACGCAATTTATTCTTGACATTCGGGAACAAGAAGAAGTCATTGGGTACCAAATCAGGACTGTACGGCGGATGACCCATCAATTCGATTTTTTGAGTGTTCAAATAGTCGGTTGTTAGACGAGATGTGTGACAGCTCGCATTGTCTTGATGAAGAATGATCCGACGGCGCTTGTTTGTTTTCCGTATTTGACCAAAGACCTCCGGCAAACAAACTGTTGTGTACCATTCAGAGTTCACCGTTCTACGTTCCTCTAAAGGCATAGTTGCCACATGACCAGTTTTCCCAAGAAAAAAGAGGCGACCATTTGTTTCGATGTGCTTCGAGCGCGAACAACTTTTGTTGGATTTGGTTCATCTTGGAACACCCATACAGTCGACTGCTGTTTACGTTCCGGCTCATATGCATATATCCATGATTCGTCACCTGTTACAATTTTATATATGTCTTTTGAAGCACCGCCATTGTATTTATTGAGCATTTGTGTGCACCAATCGACCCGAGCTTCTTTTTGAGGTTTTGTCAAATTATGTGGGATCCAACGAGAACAAACCTTTCTCACAGCTAAATGATCATCCAATATTTTATATATGCTGGTAGAACTAATGCCAAGGGTTGCCTCAATCTCACAGTATGTCACATGACGATCTTGCAGTATTAGGTTTTGCATAGCATCATTGTTTTCTTGAATAACAACTGATTTTGGACGACCTTCGCGAATTTCGTCAGTGAGCGAATGGCGGTAAAGATTAAAATCGTTATACCAGCGTTTCACAGTGGCAAAGGATGGGGCTTCATTGCCAAATGTGGAAATCAGTTGATCGATGCACTCTTGTCTGGATAATCCACGTCGAAAATCGTAAAAATTCATCGCACGTAAATGTTCACGAGTTAATTCCATTTTTCTGTTATCACGCAATCTTCAATTCAACGTAAACAGAAATAAAGCTATTGACAAAACATTTGAAGTACGTTATGGTCAAGAATGTCAGACGTTTCTATGGAAACGTCAAATGGCGCCTAAATACAATCAGTGTTGCCAAGGCTCAAAATATAAATAGTGGCCCGCGTATTGACATATACAAGAACTGACACAGAAACAAGAATCTATTGTACTGATTAAAATGTAATTTGTCTAAATTTGCATAGAAAAGCTAACGAAAGTGCTGGTAAATTGCACAAGTTTTGAATATAAGTTGATATTGACATATACAAGAACTAACACAGAAACAAGAACCTATTGTACTGAATAAAATGTAATTTGACTAAATTTACATAGAAAAGCTCCCGAAAGCGCTGGTAAATTGCACAAGTGTTGAAT
>JAGDQP010026807.1:629-10710 GCA_022664845.1 Lepisma saccharinum
CCAGGAGAAGATGGACTCACAGCAGAGATGTTTAAATGGGGATGTGAAAAATGAAAGACGAAGTTGCTAAATTATTCTCGATGTGCCTAAGGAAGAGAGAAGTTGGAACAATGCCGTTATCATTTTGTTGTACAAGAAAGGGGACAAAGAACGCGTAGAAAACTACAGACCAATTAGTTTACTGTCAGTCCTATACAAAATGTGCACCAAAGTTATTTTGAATCGTATTGAACGAGACTTAGATTTTAATCAGGGAAGGGAACAAGCCGGATTTCGTCGTGGATTTAGCACAATGGACCACATACAAACATTGAATGAAGATATGGATAGGACTAATGAATATGAACTTCCACTATGTTTGGAATTCATAGATTTTGAAAAGGCTTTCGATTCGGTCTCCTTGTCAGCAGTACTTAAATCACTTGAACATCAAGACATCGAAAGTGCATACATCAAGTTACTGCGAAACATTTACTCGACTACCACTTCTGTCATTAGGCTGCATCAAGACAGTGAAAAATTTAAAGTCGGAAAAGGGGTGAGGCAAGGAGATTCAATTTCCCCAAAACTGTTTTGTGCGGTCCTGGAGAGAGTGTTCCAGAATTTAAACTGGGACGAATTTGGAATTAAAATGAATGGCGAATATCTTCATCATTTACGGTTCGCTGATGATATAGTCCTGTTTGCTTCAAGTGCAGAAGAACTACAAACCAGAATGGAAGAACTGAGTAACGAGAGTTCGAAAATAGGCCTTAAAATGAACTTAAGTAAAACAAAAGTAATGTACAACCAACATGCTGCAAAGAAGGAAGTGAAGATTAACGGAGAGACAATAGACATAGTTGATGAGTATGTTTACCTAGGCCAGCTTAAAACATCGAATGCAAAGTTGACTGATGAAATAAATAGAACATGTAAAATGGCG
The DNA here is from genome assembly GCA_022664845.1 of Lepisma saccharinum. Classification (NCBI taxonomy): domain Eukaryota; kingdom Metazoa; phylum Arthropoda; class Insecta; order Zygentoma; family Lepismatidae; genus Lepisma; species Lepisma saccharinum. The sequence goes on from JAGDQP010026807.1 coordinate 1,555, forward strand.
TGGATTTCTTTTGGAAGACTACACTTTATTTTCAAAAGCAAACTTCCAATGTGTCTGAAGCGTAAAGTTTATAATCAATGTGTCTTACCTGTAATGATGTACGGCTGCGAAACTTGGACATTGAATGCGCAAACGACTCAAAGATTGAGAGTCACACAAAGAGCAATGGAGAGGTGCATGCTAGGAATAACCAGGAGGGACAGGAAGACAAACGAATGGATTCGCGCACAAACAAATGTAGAGGATGTAATCAAGAGTGCGGAGAAGATGAAGTGGAGATGGGCCGGTCACATAGCTAGACGAGCAGATGGAAGGTGGACGACAAATGTACTACAGTGGATTCCTAGAGAAAAGAAACGACCGAGACGACGTCCAAATGTAAGATGGGTAGATGAAATCAAGCGTTTTTCAGGAGCTACATGGATGAGGATATCAGCAGACCGAGATATGTGGAAAGAAAAGGGGGAGGCCTTCATCCAGCAGTGGATAGAAAACGGCTGAATATGATGATGATATATATATATATACTTATATATATACTTTCATATCATACCGATCTCAATAGGTATATTTTTCTTCGAAATCTACCTAATAAATGCAGAGTTACAGAAGGTTCCGTTCATTGTAGTACCGTATGATGCTTCGAATTTCAAATCAGTTAAATTGTTGGGCGACTAAAGTCTTATGTCACATACGGTAGGTCGCCATGGTAACCCGCCATATTATAGTCTAAACAAACAGTATAGTAGGTTTGCGGGGTTCCTTCGATATAATCAACAATTTATTGTGTTTTTGTGTTATGTAGCAGATTGTCATCATTTCACTAAGAGAGACGGGTGTGTATGTTTCCAAATGACTGAAACTAGTAAAGGAAGTGGAAGTAGCTGAGTATGTAAGTAAAGAAATTTCACGCAATGTCATTGAACGCAATTTGAATACGTTGATATACAGTATATTCTAAGCTTAAACTGAAGTTGCTAATTCGGTTATAATTAAGGACACACACTCAAGAAGATACATACAAGTACTAAAACGAAACCCTTGTACACTATGTACAGTGGCGCAAATTGATATCGTAGGTAAAGTATACAAGGCATAGTATGAATCAAGATTTCGATTTGTATGTATTTGATAAAAACATAAATTTTCAGAATAAAAATTAGCTACTCTCCTATTAATAATGACTTTTTCTTAACAGAACTGTTGAAAATGCCTTTCTCAATAACATAATAAAAGTTCGAACAGATCCTCCTTGTGCAAAGTCCGCCATCTTGAAAAATAGCGGATTGAGGGGTGTCTCCCGCAAATTTTTCATGATCATCTCGGGGACGGTTCATCTTAGGACAAAATCGAAATAGTAGAAAATTCCCCATAAGGCTGCTACTTTAGTTTTTCTCGGAAGTTTTCATTGTCAAGGAAAAAGTAATACTAGAGAAAAAATACAATTGTACGCCAAATGAGCCAGTTTTCACCAGATGTACATAATTTCTATTATGATTGGTTAATTATCAAAATAGTCTGAAACATTCACTGACATGAAGAAACCCTTCTTGCCGTAAGCCAGGAAATCTTCCCAACAAATGAGAAGAATAAGGTTAGACTGACATCTTTGCCGTTGCAGAAAGTTTTAAGGTTAGACTGACATCTTTGCTGTCACAGGAATTTAAGAAGAACTCTCTGATCCTTCTACAAGCTACGGATGATGACGACGCCTTAATTGTAAATATAGCAATCGCATCATCCAGCTTACAGAACATTGCAATAGATGGTGATGAAGATCTCTTGGTATTATTTATTTCTTTAGCTTCTGAGGACCGGGACATCTTATTGTTAAAGCTGGAGAAGAGATAAGTCTGTAAAAAGATATATTCTTCAAACTCACCCCAGAAAAGACATCGTGACATAAAAAGTAAGTTATTATTCCTAAAGTCAATCAGCGATAGCGACACAACGTGAGCATTTTGTCAAAAAGGAAAAGCTACTATCATGATTTTCTTGAAAAAGAGAGACGACATTCGTGCCATGGTAAATGTATTTAATGAAGATGACAGTCAGGATGAAATCGGTAGAGTGGGGAAAATTTTCGTTCTCGCTTTATATGGGGGAGGGGGAAATCCGAAAATGTGTTTGATGAATACAGGTACAAATGTTTCAGTCGTGCTGTTACAAAGAGGGAAACAGAAGTCAAATTGGACACTTAACCTCCAACATCAGATGCGACTCACATGCATTCCTTGAGAGTCTACCACCAAGTGCAGTTGTAGAAGAGGAGGAAATTGTCACCAGAGAACTGCACATCACGACTGTTGTGCTCGAAAATCAAAGAACAGTGATCGAAAAGTGGTATCCAGAAGTCTGGCTTCCACAAGTGTTCTCCAGTATCCAGGGAGGACGGGCCTGCGAGGACTTTTGTTGCACCATGAAAACGCGTCCGCCCATATAGCAAATACAACAGTTACTTTCCTTAAGGGCACCCCTGTAAAATTATTGAGAAATCCTGCATAGAGTTCCGATCTGTCTAACCTTTTCTGACCTTTTCCTAACATGAAGAATCGCCTACGTTATCACTGATTTTCCAGTCTGAAGAAATTGTAGCGCCCTATGAAGAGGAGCTAGGAGCAATACCAGAAACGGAGTGGTGTGGTTGCTTGCAGAGGTGGTTCTAGCGAATGAAGCGATGCATAGAGTGTGGTAAATATTTTTAAAAATGTAATTATGAACGTGCAGTTTCCAGTGCTAGTTTCTGTGTATCTCAAAAGTCAAAACTTATCTAGTGTCCTAGCTCCTCCATCAGTTGCGCCCAGTCCAGAGGAAGCAGTCAAGGTGTCGTAAGATATATGAATGTAAGGAGAAGAAACATTGCCAAAGTATGAAGTATTATTGTGCGAAAAAGAAAATTATGTGGAATTCAAAATAGCATTCTAGCGTTCCTTGTTCGAACTATTAAGTCAATGCTGTAATCTTTTATTGTTTTATTCTGAAATATGTTCATACCTTATTTTGTCATTCTTATCTGATTCCATGTCTTTTCAAAAGAGGGGTTTGGAAGCAGCCAGCTACGTATGTGCAAGCAGAAGTGTCAAAGTATAAAGTATTATTATATAAAGAAGAAAATTAAGTGAAATTAAAAAACGGCATTCTTGACTTCAATCTTGAAACAAGTAGGCTAACACTGTTCTTTTCTTCTTCTTTTTTTGTAATAAGGTCCTATACATTATTCCTTGTTCGAACTTTATATACATTTTCAATAACGGCCATTTCATGAGTATATTGTTTCACTTGCCCAGATAACATTTCCTACTAAATATTTAGTCTGCTTTTAGGTATTAATTTCAAGTATACCTATTGTTTCAAACTTTCTATGAAAACTGTATTCTGCTTAAATGATTCTGAAAAACAAACGTAAATTTGCTTATTAGACTACATTTATTCCTTTAAAAAATATGGATATATTACACTCTACTAACTTAATAAGCTTTTGGTGGTTTTACATAGAATGCCTAGGTAAAGTATAAAATTTATTTAGAAAACTACAAAATTTTATACTTTTTCAAAAAAAGAAAAATGACAGGCATTCTATACATTACGTAGACATTGTATACAATGCCTGAATTTTACACTTTGATGGCATTATGCATACTTCTTGCAATACACGGAATATTGCCGTTTAGCATTCAGAGAATTAGCCTTGAAAAGTTGAGTAATCATGTTTTAAATTATTATGGGAGGGTTCCCCATTTGACGGTGTTATAGTGGTTACAGATGAAGTTTGGAGGAAGAAGATTGTAATTGATGCTAAGGTCAGGATGACAGTTTTCCTAGTGCAGAAAAAAGCAAGCGTAATATTTTTACCGGAATTTATTTTATTGTTTTCGTCTATAATAGTTATCTGGATTGAACTACACGGATAAACTAACTTGAGTGATTTCTGTGGTTTGAAACATTAACATATTAGAATTTTCTCAGTCTGCGGGTAAACATCCGGTTAAGTGTAGACGTTTATATTAAGAACAATGCATGGAAATAGAGATAAAGGTTATCGGAAAGGTATTTTATTAATGCCAGGTGCAGTATATTTTCTGTGCAGAGCTTCTAAGGTCAGTTGTGATATTAATTTGAAATGGTTGTCGTGTACTTATCGTGTTAGATTGAAATATGGGCAAGTTAACATTGAGTCTCTTGACTCCTTGTAAGATGGGATGATGAAGATTGTATGGAAGAGATTATGTCTTGTAGGTAGGGGTATAAATGGCAAAACCATTAGCTTTTTCTTTATCAGAGTGTTGTGGTTTATTGTTGTCAATCAGTTGGTAGTCTGTTGAAACGATTGCACTATGGTAAAGTCCTGGCCAAATTACAAATTTTTAGGCTATGAAGTAATTACGTACTGCCGTTTACTGTTGTTTGTAATTTCTGAGTCCCTATTCATTCGCTCTATCTTCAGTTGTCGGAGTCTTCTGATCATACGTAAGTATTGTGGAGGGAGCTTCCAGTGATAGTTTGATCTCATGAGTTAGGATATAACAACCTGATGCTTGTCACACCGGTATCAATCATAATATATTGGATTTCCAGACATCTCTAAGCTAGTTTCATTATATTCGTCTGTAACTGTTCCGAATTCCAAATCATTACATTATGAATGATGCAATTAAGTGTAATTAAAAGCAGAACTAACAGCGACCAAATAATAAGGTTAAACAAGATTATGGCACTAGTTTTCCACTCGGTCCTTAAAACTTGCCGCCATCTCAAATATGCTCACATAATTACATACTGTGGAAGTATTGTGGAAATAAACATACATACTACATCCCACATAATCACATGCATGATCAACAAACGCCAAAGCCTAACAAACAAGTAAGTTCTATCTCAAGAACTCTCACGTGATGCACATTTCTCTGTGTGGTTAGTGCTTTCATTTTTCACCTACACAAAGCACTTCTTTGAGCGGCTTAGAAGAGTGTATTATAATATTTGAATATCTCTGCAGAAAATTATTTGCACGTCCATTGACCATTTAAGAAAATAATAATAAAAAAAAAACGAAACAAAAGCTGTGCTGAATCATTTTGCTTGCAAAGCGAGGATAAAAGAGAGAGAGACGAGAAAGTGTTTCTTCTTTCATCTTCATTCTCGTTCACAAGAGGACCTAAACATTGAAACACTTCCATTGAGTAATTAAAATTACTCAAGCCAGTGCCACTGGGATGGAGGGAGGGATGATAATGAGTATGACGTGTATTTTATTCATTTATATATACATGTGTATGTATATATAAAGTTAATTGTGCGTATTATTCATTCATTCACTCTTTCTTACAGGCTTATTCATTCATCTTCTTAATGTCGCCACAAGAGGTACTCCGACAAAAGAATCGTGGAACTTAACAAGAATGTAACTGAGCATACCACTTCAGCAATCCAAGCAGAAAAACGGCGTCGTTCAGAGATGACGACAAGTCATTAAGAATAATTATTATAAAGAGCTCAACTCCCACCAGGCTCACCGTCAAAGTTTTGTCTCTCAAGGAGGAACAGTTCAAGGCTAGTGAGTTGACAAAAGTGCAGTTCTTGTTGTTGCATTTCTTATATGACAGTTGTGTTGTCAAAAAAAGTTCCGCGGATGATTACTCGCTGTGGATTTTATTTTCTTGTCTTGTTCTAGAAATTACAATAAATCACGCTGTCGGCTTTGCTTTCGGCAGATTCCGAGTTCGATACCATCGGTCAACCATCCTGACTGAGTTTTTTTAGGGTTTTTGTCACACCAGGCAAATGCCGGGAAGGTACATTCTAATTAGACCCTGGTCAACTCCTTCCCGCATCCTTTTTCCGCCTTAGTCATAGATACCTGAAGACCATAAATAAATTCAATAAGATGTATAGGGAAAGAATGGGCAATTCAGGCAACATTTAAACATATACTCAAATATTTTCAAATTCGTATAAGCAATCTAAGTAAAACTTTCTAGGCATGATATAGACAGCACTCGCCATCCAGTGTTTCCTGTTGTAATGTCACAATTTATCCAATGTTGCCAACTCACCATAATTAAAAATGGCACTGTGTCAGATTTTTTACATATATAGAATGAGTGTTACAAACATACTCCATCTTTTACGTCAAGCAGTGTTACGAACTTTGAGAGATGTAAGTTTATAAAGATTGCTTAAAAATAATTTTATGTTGAGTTGGCAACCACTGCATAATTTCTGACAATTTAGTTACAGGCTATAGATAGCCTGTATACAGTGGCGTAGGTAAGGGGGGATATATCAACCCTTGACTACAGATTTATGAACTTGGAAGAAGAGTATTTCCACAAGAAAAGATTTAAGTTATGTTTGGAAACATATAATTGTTAGTTACATATAAAATTAATTGTAAGGGCGGTAACAGTACTATAACTTTCGCCCGTCCCGATATAATCAATCATAAGTTATTCATAAATTGTATTGTATATTCTGCTTTGTAGTTTCACATTTAGGTAGATGTGGTAAATAACCTTTAGGACAACCAGTAAGATAAAAATTCTTTGACAATCATATCGATAGCACCGGTAAAAGAAAAAGAAAAATACGATTTCTAGACAGTAAATGTAGTAATTCCTATACTGATGGTCCCAACAAGGGTAGAACGGAGAAAATTTTAAATATAAAACATTTAAAATCTATGGTTGAAGCAGTTATTTTCTACGTAGAGAAGAAATAACTTTAACAGACGTCCTCGTTATATTAGATATGAATTATAAATTAAAATTACACACATTGGAAAGTTTTCGTTGCAAGATGTAATGTGATCTTTCAGCTCATAAGGAGAAGATAAACTTTTGGTAAACTTTATTTTCTATGGGCTCTGTTAGTAACTTTTGGCTTCGCCCCGTCGTGATTGTACGAGGGCAACCCTTGTTAAAATTTAACAAACATCCATGACCCAGATACAATTCAAACCCGCAACCTTGGAGACGCTGGCCTTATGCCTCAGACCACACGACTACTTCAGTTGGCTATAAGGGCTGAAGAGTCGAACCGTTAAAATCAATTATTAAAAATTGTGATAAAGTTTCAGTTAAGGATTTTTTTTTTTTACCTGATTAAATCGAGCTGAATGATTTTCTGCCTTAGCGGATGAAACCCTTAATACATGGGAAAATGTTTTGTTAACTATCTCAATGATGAGTGTAACTTCTTAAAAGGCAGTTTATCCACATGACTCGGTAACAATCTGGCAGATCTTCCCCTAACGTGGTATTTGGCCGGAAAGTTGTTAAGAGACAATATCGGGATTTAGCGAAAACAATTGATCAAATCTGATAAATTTCCATGTTAATTACGAGATCTTATTTTATTAAGAATATGATGGAGGTAGCAGCTTGCTGAGTTGCGATTTATGTATATTGTGCAACACATTCACTCAATGTGGAAGTATTTAATACCACTCACATTTGACTAATATTGAATTATTTAGGATCAACTGGAACACTTATATTTTGTGTCCGCTTACGGAAAGCGCATTTTTGTGGGATTATGGAGAGTGCAAATGTTTCACCTATAACATAAAAATTTATGAAGTGTGAGAAGACAGATATAAAAGTATAACGCAAGCCATTGCGGTTTCACGGATTTGGGGGAGGATCAAAGGATCTGGAAACGAAATTAGATAACCAATACAGCGTCTTTTAAAAGTACATCGACAAACTTCTGGAGGTGATTCCTCACATCAAAACAAGACGAAAGTTCCTCAGACAAATTTTCAAAATGTGTATAGTTTCGAAGTTACAGGTTCCCGAAAGCATGGGAAAATGAACTTCAGGGCTTCATATATCTAACATCACGAAAAGTAGAGCTGATGTGGTGGCATGGTTCCTTCAAAGACTTTAAATATGCACTATCTCAAAATGCATATTTCAAAAATCCGCAATGGGCGCGCAAGAGATTCTTCAAAGGAATTAGTGGATTCGCAGAAATTCTCTGAAGTAAAGATGCATCCAAATGTGCATGAATGGAACGTTTGTCACCAGGAAACAATAATTCGTTCGTGCCAAGTCGATATCTCAAGTAGATTCCATACACCGAACGATTTTCTATTTTTTAAAAAAGTGGTTGTATAACAAGCAGGAGTAAGAATTGCTTAATTTCATCGAATGTTTTACCAGCGACTGGTTTTACTTATTTGTTATCAAAGATACTGAATATCATTGCCCGATTGCATGCTGAGGATGACGTATGCCATCTTTACTCACACGAGAAGCCTTTTACTTCACGCTCATTTCGACATACCTCTATTTCAGAAATATACCGAAATCCCCTACTTCCTTTGAGAAATCCCTTTCGCGCCCATTGCGAAATTTTGAAAGATGCATTTTCAAATAGAGTAAGTTTAAAGTTTTTGAGGGTACCACGCCGCTTTAGCTCTACAGTTCTCCGAAAATTTTGAACGCACATTTCGAAAATATGACACAGTAACTTTCGTTTTGTTTTGATGTGAGGAACCACCTCCAGAAGCTTGTCGGTGTAATTTTAAAACACACTGTATATAATTTCGCCAAAAATTATGCTAAGTTTATAAATAAATCGGAATTTGAGAAAGGTCCACACCCTCTAAACTCTCTGCTTGGATACGTCACTGAAGTGTATGCTCGTATGGGTCTAGAATATCTAATCCGAACAAAAACACCAGAGGTGCAAAAAGTGGAGCCAAGTTCTTTAGCCCTAAAAAGGTGTGAAATGGGAGACGGATGAGCCAAGTTCCTTGGTGACAGCATGTAACAGGAACAAAGGAACTTGGCGCGAGCTGACAACAGCCTTAGGGTTGGTGGCGGTGGACATAGTGGGTTTTAGGATCCCCACCACCTTTATAGCTTGAGGATCATGAACCTTGCCACCTCGCGCCAAGTTCCTTTGTTCCTGTTACATGCTGTCACCAAGGAACTTGGCTCATCCGTCTCCCATTTCACACCTTTTTAGGGCTAAAGAACTTGGCTCCACTTTTTGCACCTCTGGTGTTTTTGTTCGGATTTCACAGCTTTTTGTACGTGTATAATATATATACTCGCTCGCTCGGCCTCGTTTAGGTCCTCGCCCCCCGTAGCTGGCTGCGCCCCCAACTTCGAGTTTTTGGGTACTTACGCCCCTTTATCGTAACCACTC
>JAGDQP010026807.1:11110-25557 GCA_022664845.1 Lepisma saccharinum
ACACGCAGGAGTATTGGAAGTTGGCGCGAGGAACTAGGCTCATCCATATTCCATTTCACCACTTTTTAAGGTTGAAGGAGTTGACTGGACAGTTTGCAGCGCTGGTGCTTTTGCTCGAATTTCGCAGCCCCCTCGCTGGGGCGCACCCCTTTATCGCAAATCAGGCTCCAGCTGGGAACTGTACCCTAGTAGGGGAGATGAGCCGAATTTATTCTAACCTACTCGTAATGGTACACCTTCATACCAAATTTCGTTTCTCTAGCTTCAGTCGTTATAAAGTGGGGCTTAGGGGCATTTTGGATAAAAGATGGATACATTTTTAACGTTTTCTTATATTTTCGTGACATACTTGTGATGATACAGTCATACCAAATTTCATTTCTCTATCTCGAACGATGTGAAAAATGGTATTTCAGCTACCATTTTGAATCAAAGATGGTGAATTTTTTAAAACGTTGTTATGTTTTCCCAAACTACTCTTGATAATACATCATTATGCCAAATTTCGCATCTCTGGCTCAAGCAGTTGGAAAATGGATTTATGACGCCCGCCATTTTGGATCCAAGATGGCGTCTTTAGAGATATTTTGTAATATTTTCATAATCTACTAATAATGTTGTACTGTCAAACTAAATTTCATTATTCTAGCGGCAGCCGTTTAGGCTGTGTATTCTTTAGAAGTTTAGGGTTGGCGGCTATTTTGAATCCAAAATGGCGACTTTTTTAAATTTTTAAAAAGTTTTCCTAATTTGCTATCAATGATGTAGTTTCATACCAAATTTCACTGTTCTATCTTTAGTCGTTTAGGCTGTGTATTCTTTGAAATTTTAGGTTTGGCGGCCATTTTGAATCCAAGATGGCGACCTTTTCAGAATGTCGGAATTTTTCCTTTATCTACTTATCATCCTCTACCTTCATACCAAATTTCATGTTTCTAGCTTACTCCAAACACCCTAAACAATATGATGAGTAAGTCAGTGAGTGAGTGAGTGTCAGTTAGCCTAAAATGTGCAATTTCAGGGGTCCACAACTATAACATAGTTTGAGATACGAATATGAAATTTTGTACATCTGCACATATTTACCATATCTCCTTAACGGCAAAAGCTCATATTCCTATCTTTAACATCTTTTTTTCTTACGGGGCCCCCAAATCGTCGATTTTGCCATAAACTCTTGTTCCTGTATAACATGCTTCTGGCAGTGCTGACGTTTTCTGACGTGAAGAACTTGGCTCATGCACTGCCGTGCATGTTGATACAGTAGCTACATAAATCAGCTTTCTAAACCATCTATCAGAAATGATAGTATATTAAAAAACGTGTTATAATTTTCTTTGTATACAAAATGTTCTATACTAATTGCGACTTTCGAAAGTGAAACTTTTTAAAGTGCAATGGAAGCATTTCAAATTTCCAAACTTTTTTGTAAAAGTGCTTCAGATTTTGTACAACCTGCACCCACATCTACGCCCAAGATTATATTTTATATTCTGAAACGAATAAATGCGTATATCTTTGAAAAATTCAAACTTACAAATATGGCTCAAGAGAAAGAGAAAACTGTCATCAAAGTGGGTATACAAGCATTAGTAAATGTTGGTCGAGAAACTTCGTTCTTGACAAAATCCAACCTGATGTTTCAAATATGCAAAATTTGTATTAGAATTATGACTGAACTAAACAAACGATACGGATATAATATACTCATGTATATAATACTTTTCCGCACAATATTTGTGCTGTTCTAAAATTTTAGTAAAAGCCCCGGAATGTATTCTTCCAAGAAATTTGTTGTGTTCGGTTGCATAACTGGCAAGGATGTGATTTTCTAGATATCCCTTCCCTTGGGAAATTCCTGTCTACGCTACTGCCAAGTATCTTTTTGGCAACATTAAATTCTGTTTTTTTACAACGCGTAATTCGAATAATTGTTTTAGCATCGTCATTTCTTTCATTTTTTACTACATATGTTCTCTTGTCGTCTTCATATATAGTCGGTAAACAACGCGTCGTCAAATCTGAAATTTGTTATAAATGCACATCGCATTGGTTCGATCCTATGTCGGGATATTATTATGATAATTGCTGTGTTCTTAAGAGAATCCTCTTAATAGTGAAGTAGATGCTTGAGGACATAATAAATCAGATGTCTTCTACTTATTATTTTATTCAACGTCTTCATAGTTGGTGAAAGTTATTGGGCGTAACATGATTCTACATATCTTTGTTAATCTGTAGGGTGTATATGAGTTTGTATAGTCTAATTATATTGATCAAAGACTCTTGGTTACACAACATTATAATACGCACACAGCAGATTAAGATGGCGCAGTACGGTTACAGGATTATAGAAGCTTTGCGCCCAACGTTCATCTAGAGTTCAAGGTTTTTGTGTAGTGAAAATATCAGGCATCTTCTGGGTTTTTACATATTTTTTTTCGGTGTTACAAGTGAAAGTGCAGTTGAATCGTTTGACGATGGCTACTAAGATAAATTTGAGCCCAATTCTATGGATATCAGTGTATATTTGGAGCAATTCCAAGCGTATTGTGATGCGTACGGTATAAAGTCTGATCGGAGAGCAGCTCTTTTCTTAGCTAATATTTCTCATGAGCTGTTCTCGACGATGAAGAACTTCATCCCACCAGAGAAGTTGCAAGAATTGTCTTTTGGTGATTTACAGACATTATTGAAGCAGGACTTTGGTTTCAGGAGGAATATTGTAGTGGAAAGATATCGATTCCATACGCTTAGGTAGCCGAGTTTCAACCAGCTGGTGACTTTCTTAAGATGCTTAGAAAGCAGCTATGAAATGTGATTTTGGTTCACAAATAGACAATCTGTTAAAAAGATCAAATAGTTGTGGGAGTATTCCGCGAAGATGTGCGACGTAGACCTCTCTCAAATGAAAAGCTGATATTACAAGGTGACATAGATATCATAACTTTAGAGGAGCAGGGGGGTAAAGGATGCTCGGTACTTCAACAAAATAAGACCAACTAGTGAAAAGATTTCCAGAGTGGATGATATTCAATTTTCATGGAATCGATATAGCACAACTATTCGCCAGGGGAAAGAAATACGTAAGAAAACTTTGGTAAACTTTATTTTTATATGGGCCAGTTTAGTAACTTTGGACTTCGGCCCGTCACGATTCGCCTTTAGCTGTTAAGTGTTAAAATCCACACACATGACCCTGTCGGGCCGTTGAGTCGATAGCCTACCGCCGCAGACCGCTCGACCACCCGGCCGGCGGGAAAGAAATACGTGTGTGTTACAGATGTAGAGGTACACATTTGAATGAAGATGGATACAAGACTTGTTTTGCTGCAAAGCTTAATGTCTAGTGTGTGGACGTCTTGGTCATTTAAAGCGTATCTATCAATCTATCTAAGAATAAAGAATCGTAAAGAAGTATCAACTCAATCGCAAGAGGCTGAAACCATGGTACCATATGTGAAAATGTTCAGGAAGATCGCTTGAAGCAATGAAAACAACCTGTATCGCTTGCCTGGTGTTTCAATGATGTTTTCATGTATGGCTATATACCAGATGCTGAAAGCTTGAAGAGGTGCGCGCTTTGTGAAATATTATGTTACCACCAGAGTGCCAAAGAAAGAAATGAATACACAAAGTATATCCTTAAAAATCTAGTGTTGCCCACGAGACAAGACGAGACAGAGAAATTGTTGTAAAAAACAAGACGAGGCAGAGTTCTTGTAATGTAAAATATACATCTTTTCGAGACGAGATACTCTCTGGCCAAGACATTTTCGAGACGAGACACCCTAAATTACGTCTCATGGGTAACATTATAAACATCATTATAAGAAAGCTTATTTTATATATGTCTAGTGTTCATTTGGCAACATGGCTGCTCCGCATTTCCACTGTCTTTTCTCATTCCATTAAGGAACCGTGTCTTTTGGAAAAAGTTGCCACCTTTCTACAGGTCTATGAAGCGCTTATACAACTGTCTGCATTCCTTAATTACTTAAGCATATCACGTATCATTACAACAGTAAAATCGTTCTTCACAATTCTGATGGTAATAAAGAAAATCTATTTTAACAATCATTCTTTATACGAGTTACCAAAGCACACACGACCATTATTCATTCCCAATTTGCAAATCTGTAACTCCCTTGATACTCAAATATCATTAAAGTTCAAAATTCTACCGTAGATTATCCTGACATAAGTGTATAACGTGTGAAAACATATTTATATTTTATCCCGCTAGATCTACTGGGCCTCCAATATGCATAAAATACCATTTTTATGTATTTTCAAAATTTCATATAATAAACAAGGAAGCACGAATCAACCTTCATATACTGTATACGTTGAATATTCAGTCCCTTCCGGGCGAAAAAGCGCCCTGAAAACCGAAATTGTTTTTATTTCGACAACCATTATTTTATTACATTTTCTGTAAACATCTGCTAACAGAAATTTTTGTATGTGCCGTAATACAAAAATGGCCACCATTAATTAATCGGTTGGTATAAAAATAAAATAATACCCGTTTTGAACTATTCTTATATAAGGGATATACGTACTTAAAAAATGAAAGTGATAGGCTCTGGATCTAGTCATGAACTGATTTCCAGCAACAAAAGAACGAGGCTGGTCTCGAAACGTACTGAATACTAAATTAAACGTTTATTTAAAAAGAGAATAATGCAAAATATTTCGAAGTGTAATTCCTCGTACGCCAATCCTCAATTAACAAATGCCATTTCTTGCTCCATAAAGCTACCACGGTTTAGCTTTAAGAACACCGAAATAAATTCATTAAAAAAAAAATTCTCACAAAGTTCACTAAAATAAAATATATACAAATATAACCAAATATAAACTATATTATGATTTGATTAGTGCTCCAGCTAGGATGTTTTAAAACTATTTCAAACCCTATGAATAAATTATTATTATTATTATTGAAATAATAATAATAGTAGAAAATAGTGAACGGAGACTCCAGATGTTTGTTGATATGGATTGTTACAGTCATTATAGTCTAGTACCGTTGGTGTACTTTATAGTAGGCCAATGGTAAAAATGAAAAACCAAGAGGACGTCAGATAATGGTACAATTCTTAATACATTTCAAAATAGTAAAAAAAAATCGTTTTAAAAAAGCCAAACACAAAACCTAAAAAAGGAGAAAAGAGTGGTTTATTCTTGTACTCCACGTCTTCTCAAAAAGAAACCAATTAATTTTCTTGTCCCCTTCTTTAAAAAACTGGTGCGTAACGACACTCGTTAACTATTTATACCTGTCTCCTCTTGTCAATTGAAAGATATTTAGGGAGAGGGAAGGAGGGGGGGAAAGGTAAACTAGAAGCTTCATTCTCTCTATTGGAGCTATCAGGAGACAGTATGAAGAGCGTTCTTCTTAACAGGAATGAAGGCCACTGATCCGTGATCACTTCGAATAGGCGGATGTCTCGCAACAGAAGGATATGAAAAATTGAGAACAATTTATTAATGACATAATAGTGAAGTCTGAAATAATACTAGGTCGATCTTATATGATACACAACTGTATTCTTTAGTCTCCCGCTAGAGGGAGAGGAAGAGTGCAGAGATGGAAGATATGTGAGTGTATGTGTGGATGTATACATGTGAATGAAACTCGCACTCATATGGCGTTACAGTTTGGTGACTTTTCCCCTCATACAGAATGGAGAAAAGCTGACACACGTATGATCTTCAATGCTACGAAGCTTTTTATCCTTTTTTTCCCTATCTAAGTTTGTCTACTTCAAAGACTAAAAAAAAAGGTGCCTTGTGGGTAACCACGTTGAAAGTGTGAGAAAGCTATACAGTAAGATGAAAGGTGCTTTAGAAGAGCCTATTTGGGCCCCTCCCGCAATCTCCCGGAAGACAAGAATATGTAACAATACCACTAGGCGCACATGTGTAGTATACACACACTCATTTTGAACTAGACGCCAAATGTCGAGCTTATAAAGAGGATGAGACAATTTATTATATGTGACAGGTGACTATAGCATACATACAGTACAAAGATCCATGTCTGGGGGTGCTGGCTGGTTATAGAGATTTCTCAGCAGGTACAAGAAAGTAACCTAACATACCTATTCTTATTTTCATATGATAGGTGAATGCTTCCAGAATGATTTGCAAATATTTTGGCTCTTCTGCACGTTGAAAAGGTTCACCCATTGCTGAGGAAACTGAAATAAATTTAACGGAAAGATATTCATTGTGTATTTGCATATTGTTTCGGTAATTTTACCTGTCCTATTTCTCCGAATTCGAAATTTATTTTGATAGTGCATTTCCCAGTGAGATAAGCGAGAATTAAAAGAAACTGACGAAAGGGGGAAAGTGAATTGAGTTTTGTTTAAGTCTTTTAGATAACTTTGGCTCAGGCCAAATGGATAATGATGGGTGAATTTATGAATAAACAAAGTGAAAGGAACGGGATAGTCCTGAGAAAGCCCAAGCACATGGTGTTTGTCCACCAGAAAATAGGATCAAGCCGAGGACTCTAAGCAACAGTGGTGGACGCTCTACCGCTGAGCTACCGCGGTCCAGGTTAAAAGTGACAGAACCAAACATAAATATTACTATAAAAATAAGTATTTCAGAATATACCTGAGTAAATTTTCATATTAATTTTTGTTGCAGGTGATGATGATAATATGTGTTCTTACCGGAGAATAACTTAGGATTTCGAAAGTACTACACAGCAGAACAGCTTTAAAACCCTACTACAGTACTAATCAAGATATCACAAAACTGATTGCAGCACTTTTAATATTTTTTCTTTTATGAAATCCGTATGATTTCTTTCTATTTGAAAGGAAGTTTTTTTTCCTTTTTCTGGGAAGCAACAATCTGTGACTTAAGCGGTTTTAACTGTCTGTACATAAGGAGTAAAAGACTAAAACAGGGAAGTCTCTTTCCAACAACAAAACCTTAATGAAATCTTGAAGAGATAATTGGCCAGGATGTCCTTTTGTTAAACAGAGGTTTAACGAAACAAATAGGACGTAATCGAGGTTTGATTTGATTTGGTTTATTATCTCTCATTTACAAGTGACATAGTGACAATCGTCATCGTGAACCGATGGAAATTTTCCGTTGCCTTCCATCGGATGAAAATGACGTCCTAAGGACAGGACCTACATCTTAACGTGGACTCAAAACAACTTATGTCTTCATCGGGAATCGAACCCGGGATTCCATGATTACAAAGCAGCGAGCATTACCACTTAACCACAGAAGACACCTGAGTGTTTTATAAAAAAAATCGAAATTAAAAAGAAACATCTTTCAGAATTATTATGCGTCCCAAATTACGGCTGTCATACTCTACTATGACTCCTTAAAATGTAGAAAGAACTTTCTCGATATATAGTATTCCATTCCCAACCAAAAGAAAGAATTTTCTATTTGCCGTAACACTCGTACAATGTATGTGTGCGCGCGCGATGCTGTGTTACCTCTCGTTTTGCATAAATGGCAATAAATTTCCAACACATTTTTAAAAAGAAATTAGGTATGTCACATAATGGAAGGAAATTGAGCATCTTTCATTACATAAAAATCACCCATACTTGATATCGTCTAAGAAAACAACGATGAAGAAAAAAAAAAATACTGCGTTTCTAGGCAAGTATTACCCATATTTTTTTATCACCCTTGTCATCTTAGATATTGTCAAGTGTGAGTGCTCCGTATGTAATGAAGGATACGCTGAAACTTGATTTCCACTTTTTATGTGACATCTCTCATTGCTTTTTAAAAATGTGTTGGCAATTTGTTTCTTTATATGAAGATGAGAAGATGAAAGAGGAACTTGCTAAATTATTCTCAATGTGTCTCAGGAAGAAAGAAATACCCTCAAGTTGGAATAATGCTATTATTATTTTGTTGGGGACAAAGAGCGCGTCGAAAACTATAGTACATACAAATTACTCTACTGTCAGTTCTATACAAAATGTTCAGCAAAGTTATTTTGAATCGTACTGAACGAGATTTAGATTTTAACCAGGGAAGGGAACAAGCCGGATTTCGTCGTGGATTTAGCATAATGGGCCAAATACAAGCATTAAATGGAAAGGACTAATGAATATGAACTTTCACTGTGTCTGGGGTTCATAGATTTTGAAAAAGTTTTCGATTCTGTTTCCTTGGTAGCAGTACTTAAATCACTTGAACATCAATGTATCAAAAGTGCATACATCAAGTTACTGCAGAACATTTACTCGACTTCCACTTCTGCCATTAGACTACATCAAGAAAGTGAAAAATTTAAAGTTCGAAAAGGAATAAAGCAAAAGATTCAATTTCTCCAAAACAATTTTCGGTGGTACTGGAGAGAGTATTCCAAAATTTAAACTGGGATGAAGTTGGAATAAAACTCAATGACGATTACCATAATCACCTACGATTCGCTGATGATATAATTCTGTTACATTCAAGTCCAGAAGAACTACAAACCAAATGAGAGTTCGAAAATTAGACTTAAAATGAATTTAAGTAAAACAAAACTACAATCAACATGCTGCAAAGAAGGAAGTGAAGATTAACGGAGAGACAATGGCATAGTGGATGAGTATGTTTACCTAGGCCAGCTCAAAACATCGAATGCCAAGTTGACTGATGAAATAAATAGAAGATGTAAAATGGCTTGGAATTCTTTTGGAACACTACACTTTATTTTCAAAAGCAAACTTCCAATGTGTCTGAAGCGTAAAGTTTATAATCGATGTTTTTTACCTGTGATGATATACGACTTCGAAACTTGGACATTGAATGTGCAAACGACTCAAAAATTAAGAGTCACACAAAGAGCAATGGAGAGATGCATACTAGGAATAACTAGGAGGGACAGGAAGACAAATGAATGGATTTGCACACAAACAAAGGTAGGATATATAAAGAAAACTGCAAAGAGAATGAAGTGGAGATGGGCCGGTCACATGGCTAGAGGAACAGATGGAAGATGAACGACGAAGGTACTAAATTGGATTCCGAGAGGAAAGAAACGATCGATACGACGTCCATATGCAATGTAGGTAGATGAAGTTAAGCGGTTTTCAGGAGCTACAAGGATGAGGATAGTATCAGGCCGAGTATATAGAAAGAAAAGGGGGATGTCTTCATCCAGCAGTAAATAGAAAATGGCTCAATATGATGATGATGATGTAAAATGAGTGATAACTTAGTAATTGGTATAAGAACAATATTTCAGAGGTTATAATTTATTTTCACACATTTATAGTGTGCATTTTCTGAACATAAAGCATGAAAACACTTACATTTTGATGCCGACCGGGTGGCCGAACGGTCTGTGGCGGAAGGCCATCGGCTCAAAGGTCCCGGGTTCGAGTCCAGGAAGTGGCATGGGTGTGGATTTTAACAGCTAAAGGTGAATCGTGACGGGCCGAAGTCCACAGTTACTAGACTGGCCCATATAAAAATCAATCAAGTTTACCAAGTTTACTTAAATTTTGATGTATCAGTGCTCTAATAATCACACTCATTAGGGCAACCAGTATTATGCTTTATACAGCTGCAAATTACGCGTTTCATTTTCCTACATCTTATGATTTTTGTGAAATTATCAGTACTGCACATCAAGTTCACTGTACTGATGTATACATACGCCTTCGGCCTTTCACTTGTTGCAACAGTAAACTTGGCTCCTTTCTTTGTTTCTTTTTGATTGTTTTCTGTACCACTAGGTGGGAGGCTAATCTACTATAAAAGGACAAGTAGAGGAAAAGAATAACATGTAAAAAATTGTCATCTTTTGTAAATAAGTTTTTTTAAATTATACTTGCATTACTACCTGTCAAATTTCAACGTTTTGATCATCTAACAAAGCGTTGAAATAATCGTACAACCTGACAACTCTGAGCTAAATTTACAAATAATTGGATATTTGTTTTATTACTTACATTTTCTCCAATCAAGAAGACTTTTTATTTATATTTATTGTTCGACTTTGCCTCTTGGGTATTTTGTATAAAGATAACAAAATTTGGGACAGTATTTATTTCGTGTTAGTAGCCTATACCAAATGAGATTTTTTTGAAGAAATTAAGGGTCAATCTGTGGGGTTCTGGGGTACCAAAGGGCTGTTCTCATTTCTCTATATAACTCATATTTTCAATCAGAAAACAAAGAGAGTCATACATTAAGACATTCCGTGAAAACCCGAAAACAATACACCAAGTGATACGCCTTAATAACTAGTGCAACCACACAAAAAATGAACTTGTGGGGTTTCGGTACAAAATAGAAAGGAATCCGGAAACTACCTACGGATACGAATATAATAGATTAAAGTATTGTTTAGGATGGTTTCAGCGGGTACATATATGGGGTTCTGGGATACTGTGGGGTAACCACAATATCGACTATCAATCTTCGTCAGATGGATTGTTGAGCAAAATGTACCTTACCATGCAAGGTTACATTAAATGATAGTTTGAAGTAGCTACATTAAGTGGTTACCAAGCAGGGTTGAGTAAACTCACTTTTAAAGTGAGCGCAGCTCAACTCAAACTCAAGCCTAAAAAACTGAGCTAAGTTGATTCTCAAACTCACGTTTCAAAAACTGAGCGCGCTCAAACTCACGGTCATGTTATTTGAGCTTACACTCAATTCATGCTTATTTCTGCTAACATGAAAAAGGTTACCAAATTTAGAAACGCAAACATGAATGCTCAAGCTGAGCCTGAGATGCATAAAGGGCAAAAAAAAAATAATGAAAATAAATAAATAAATAAAGATATACACTCTTTACAAGCATACATAACAAGCAAAAAAGAGGTCACGGAAGAAATAAAAAGCCGTTTAGTACCGGGCAACCAGGGGTGGAATGGCAATATTTTTCTTGGGTACACGCTGTTCTATAAATTTTCCGTCACACTGTTCTTTGACACGCCATAACCGAAATTTCAATTTTCCTAGAAAACGGATAAATTCTTAACTAAAAGACGAATGGTTGCATAACAAACAGGAGTAAGAATTACACTAGAAAAAGTTTGTTTCGTTTGTTATCACTGAGAACGAATGTCATTGCCCGGTTAAATAGCAATGATTGCGTATGTTGTCTCTACTCGCACGGAAAACCTTCTTACAAGAGAACTACTTCAGCTGATCAGCCGATATTTACATGAAATATTTTTTCTCCACTATGTTCTGACGTGTAATGCACGAAAATGACATCTTTAGACCCAACCTTTTTGGAATTTTTGAATAGAAATTTTTATAAATGTCGATTTGTGTATTTCTGCATGGTAAAGCATAATTTTGAAGACATTTGTCGTGTTGAAACTGCTGCGTGAATCTGACCTAACCTTTGGGTAATGACAATATGTTAGGTGAAGGGCTTCGTCTGCCGGTGCCATGAGCATCATGGTCGTCAACTTGAAAGCCATAATCTTGGATTCAGCTCGAGAATTTCGCATATGAAGGGAGTCATGTGACATCGTTTTAGGCTAGCTTGTTCCCAAAAATTCAAATGTCATTTGTCACCTACGTTTATTGTTTAGGAGTTAGGAATTTTAAAATTTGGGGTTTAGCATCCTACAACATGTGCTAAATTTAGTGGCAATTATGGCGGACACACAAAACCAGTCTTTTTTTATTCTCAAGGGCCCTGCGTAACATCGGGTTCAACGGCGGCGCAATCATGCTGAATCCGTTGATGGAGATGGCGTAGGTCGTTGATTGTGTACACCATGTGTCTAGATTACTCCATGGATATAAAGCGAGGTGTGTGAGAGCAGGTGAACGAGGAGGCCATGCGATAGACTATCGTCGAGCGCGCCAACATCAGAAAATTTAAGGCACAACCTAAAGTAAAAGATCATTTAACTACTGTCCACACTACATATAGAAAATATGTAGGATTTGCTAATTCCTCACACTGGTCCTTCAGGTTTTACTTAG
Source organism: Lepisma saccharinum (assembly GCA_022664845.1). Lineage (NCBI taxonomy): Eukaryota > Metazoa > Arthropoda > Insecta > Zygentoma > Lepismatidae > Lepisma > Lepisma saccharinum. Next base: position 23,060 of record JAGDQP010026807.1, read on the forward strand.
GAATTTCATTCTACACGGACGATATCACGTAAGCGAGAACGATGTACTCGAGCACATATTAATGTTAACATACCAACGCACTCGTAAATCATTCAACCTCTAACATCATCAGATGGAATTTTGCATGCTCCACGTTTCGATTACTTACAAGAGAATAAGAATGTATTTGGCTATGTAATGTCGTTGTCAGTTCATTAAGAGGTCTGCCAGATAATATACTTGTTTGTAGCTTACACTTATTTAATTATTCTATGGCTTGCGGAACCCGGAAGTTCATCGCGGCAGTAACAAACGTTCTCCATAGGGTTCTATGTAGCACAACTGGTAAACTTAAGAAGAAAATTATAGAAGTATGGACTAAAGACTGTTATATCGAGTAAGTGTTAAGAAGGGTTCCTTACTTTTAACTGATAGTCCGAACAGGGTGAAAAGAACCAAAGCTAAGAATATTTTGACTTCATTTTGTAACTCTTCAGAAAGTGAGACGGCATGTTTAATTTGTTGCTTTCATTTTGCGAGTTCTTATATCGAATTTAATTTTTTCCATGTGTAAAATACTGTATACGATGCATTATAGATGAATTTATTTGCTTTGTGACAATGTTTAATTTCACTTACAAAAATATAAACATATTTTCAGCTGTATTAAACAATTAATTGTATAATCCTATAAGACAAACATAAGTGTGTACTTTAATAGTTTTATGCATACTTTACATACGGTATTTAAAATAACGACAATCATATCTATCAAATGATCAATTTCAGAGCCCGTATATCCTAATCAAATAAACGTAGGTGCCCAATGTCTTCATATTTCAATTTCTAGGAACAAGGTAGCCTAAAACGATATGTCACATGCCCCCTTCATATAACTGCAATTTCCCAGCTGAATCCAAGATGGCGACCATGATGCTCATACCACCAACAGATGCTACCATCTTTCATTACCCAAAGGTTGGGTCAGATTCCCGCAGCGGTTTCAACACGACAAGTGTCTTTAGACTTATGCTTTACTATGTACAAATAGGCATAAATTGATATTTCTAGAAATTCCTATTCAAAATTTTCGAAAACGTTGGGTCTATGGATGTCATTCTCGTTCATTACAGGTGATCAAATATTACGATATTGATATGCTACTTGAGTAGTTTATGAAACATATTGGAACTTTGGATGGAACAAAATGTTCACACCTCAATATCATTCAAGACTTTTCCTTTAATTGACTAGACAGTTATAGAATGGGAAAGTTTTGAGAGTTCTGAAATACAGTAGGAGTAAACTGCAATTTCGGCGCAGTACTTGCAGAAATATGCAGATTTATATCATAATGGGAATTAATACCCCTCAAAATAGCGGCACAAGCACTAATGATGACTTTAACTACATCTTTGATAAATGCAGATAAAGATATCGGAAGAAATTAGATAGCCATGCTCACATCATTACTGGTTCCGAATCCAGGCTTGAAGACTTTTAATTTTTGTTCCGAATTCCTCCTGAATGATATTTTTCTTCAAAAGTTTGTTTCTAATCTTTAGTAATCTGCCATACTTTGAAGTCCAATCTGTAACTAATTTGAACAATCTATTTTCAAAAATCGAATACAGGCATGAAAAACTAAAAGGTCAAACCTGTATGTGTTGGTTTCCAATATTCGTTCTCGAATTACAACCAATTGTTCATCATTTTGATCTTGCTTTCAAATATATCAACGACAGAACAAAACTGAGAGACCTGAAGGCCATAAATAAATTCTAATTCACAAAACTGAGAAGTGAGACAAAACAGGAGGAACAGAGCGCACCTATGTTCTTTCTTATTGTTCTGCTGTCGAGCCTCACTTAACACTGAAAACGTGAATACCAACGCGCAAAGCGCAAGTCGTCGCTCTTAAGTATTCATTAAGGATTAACCGGCAATTGAAAAGTGGTTTCATAAGCTGCTACCGATTTCTTTGCTTTTAATTCATTAACTATGTATAACAATGAACATCAATGAAACACAAGCTTTAAATTACAGCAAAAATACTCGATCTGTTCAAAATACTGTATTTCGAAATAGAATATATTCCAATCCAATTTTATCCCCTTCTTTAGTGGCCATGCACATTAAACTTAACGAATTAGCTTCCAGTATTATACTACGTTGTCAAAACCATTATATTGCCGTATTCGCAGAAACTTGCCACAAGTTCAAATCGTATACCCCACATCTTGACGAAGATGGATGTCCCAATTTTTAGCTCCTCAGTATGTTAGCAATCCTCCTATGGCAGACATTTTTGGACTCATAAAAAATGCCGGTACTTCATTTTCCGATTATTTTTCTGAGATGCGGACCACTGTGTATCGGGTTGCAAATAGATGAGTACACGGCGTGTACCCACCGTGTGCCCAGAGTTGTTCTAAAATTCAGGTAGGTACACGCTCCCTTCTGAAATTTCAAAGTGGGTACACGCCGTGTACCCGCGTGTACCCTCCATTCCAGCCCTG
>JAGDQP010026808.1:2151-25555 GCA_022664845.1 Lepisma saccharinum
ATAAGTATATCGTTGTTTATTTTTGTGTATAAAGCTATTTCATAAATATATGAAGAAGGAAGGGTCAGTATTCTATATTGTTTAAAGAGTTCTTTGCAAGAAGTTCTGCTAACTCCGGCGATGATTCGCAGTGCCTGCTTTTGTTTAGAGAAGATTGATGCTGTTGCTGATACGTTGCACCAAAATATGATGCCAGAACTTATTATTGGATAAATAAGTCCATAATAAACTGAATTAATGTGTTTGTACTTAATGTCTCATTTAGTATTCTTAGAGCAAACAATTTAGAATTAAGTTTGCTTTTTACCTGGGCTATGTGGCTGCTCCATTTAAGATTTTTGTGTATTGTTATTCCTAAAATCTTTGTTTCGGTGTTTATGTTCACATTCAAGAAAGCTGCGTGATTTTTAATATCTTTTATTAAAGTATTTTGTTTTATATGAAAAGGCATGTATAGTGTTTTTGTGTCATTTAGTATCAGACTGTTACTGTCGAACCACGTTTTAGTTTGTTCTAATACTCTACTAATATTTGCGAGTAAGTCATTTATATCTTTCCCTTTAACAATGATGCTCGTGTCATCAGCACATATAATTACCTGCCCTTGTGTTATGTACGTAGGAAGATCATTTATGTACATTAAAAATAATAATAAGGGTCCTAAAATCGATCCCTGTAGAACCCCATATTGGTTTTGTCTTTTTCCCTTCTTTGTTATGCGTGATTTCAACTGCTTGTTTTCTATTTGTTAGGTAGGATTGGAGCAATTGTAATGCCTTTCCTCTAATTCCATAGTGTTCTAGTTTTTTTAAGTAGTATTTGGTGATTTACAAGATCAAATGCCTTACTAAGGTCATAGAATATACCTAGAACTAATTCCTATTCATTCACAGCCCGTAGAATACAATCAATTAAGGTACAAGTTGCAGTTGTAGAAGACAAGTGTTAAACTTGATTTATTGCATTAAACGAATGAATTATACGAGTGTCAGTCCTATCGAAAGTACAGTACTGAGAAAGTGTTGAAATGAGAAATACAAATCTTTTCAATTTGAGAACCCATAAAAAATGCATGGTAACATAAACAGCATGCTGCAGCCTTCTCCATTTTGAAATATTTTATAGAGCGAGGTTAGTTAGAAAATTTAATAGTGCAGAAGGATCCAAGCAAGGCCACGTTTACCCCATACACTATTATGTATAATAATAATAGTCGTACAGGTTACTCATATGTAGAGTATTCCTCTCCCTCCTAAATATCAATTGGAAGGTTGCAAACAGGCCCACGAGAGTGAGTTCCTGATGTATTTCTATTTTTCAATTTAATTTTCATTTGTATTACATTACCAAAAAAAGAGGGATAAAAGTTGGTATTACGGTTAATCTTTATATTAGCTACTTCTCTTAAATGGCATTAAACGTATCATATAAAAGCAAAGCACATATGATGTAAAAGGTTGTTATTACGGTAATTCTTTATGTTAACTACTTCTTTTATGTACAAATGTATAACTTTTCTATTTCGTTCAGATGCCTCTTATAGGAAAGCGCATACTGTAACTATATACAATTAGAGAAGACAACTTGTATTTTAGTTTGTGGAGTTGTTATAAAGTAGGCCTAAGTATTTAAATAGCTTTTTTTTCTTGCAATATTTAAATTCCATCCTGAATACTTATTTATTTTACATACATTATTATATACATTATCCCTATTTATTTCTTAATAAATAAGTTATGTTTATATGTACTCAAGTATTATTTGTCCTCAATTTTTATTGATCCTTCAATTAGTGGTTTCACTAAGAGTCTCCGTCATTACTATGTTGAGGGGTTAAGCAGCAGTAAATATTAGTCGAGAAACTCTTCTTGTTGACAGAATCCTAGCTGTTTCAAATATGCCTAAATTTGTATTAATTATAACTGAACTAAGCCAACTATGCGGATATAATATGTTCATGCACTTAAAAATAATTTTCCGCACAATAATTGTGCTATTCTACAATGACAGAAAAAAGCCTTGAAATATATATATTTTTTAAAGAAATGTGTTGCGTTGGGTTGCGTAACTGCCAAGGATATGATTTACTAGATATCCCCTCCCTTGAGAAATTCCTATCTACGCTACTGCTTGGAGAAAACGTTTAGTGAATCTTCAAAGTTTCTAAAACTGATATTAACAAAACCAATAACAGTCACACAAATTTCTAGTCACGAAAAATTGTGACAAACTATCAAATTGTATTCTCAATATTATAGCTACGACATTTTTCGTAACAAAATCGTAACTAATTGACACAACGTCCCTTTATTTGAAAATCACGTCATTTCTTCCTTTGTGTATACGTTACATAATTTAACTTTACGTTTATTGATTGTGATTAAATGGCTACCCAATCCTCTCTCACATGAAAGTCCAAGCCCGCAGCTAGGAGGGAGGCCGAGCCCCTGTAAATGTTTCTTACCCCAATACAAATATTCCTTTCGTTAGTCCAAACCTTTCTTTAACTTTTCGTGGCATTGGAGCAGTGTGACCAGCCAACAAAAATATTTTGTAGCAACTTGTGCAGAAAAAAGTACTAGATCTGGGGGAAAAGTACTAAAATTTTATCTGATCCCGTTTATGACATTTTACGATATTAATATATTATTACAACCATTCCGCCAGATACCCCTCCCCTGTGGATGTGGAGTTAACCCCCCAAATCCTCGAGATAACCCCCAACTTTAAAATTTTTACGGTCAAAATTCGATAGAAACCGTGCAAAACTCCACTTAATTTTGTTTAAGGCCTTTACGCAATCTTGATTGGTCGAATGGATGATGAGGGGATTTGTGCAATGATGAAAATGGTACGAAACGGGAGAACCCCGAAAAAACCCACGCACACGGTGTTTATCCACTACAAAGTCCATATGACATGCGCCAGGATCGAATCGGAGACACCGCAAACCAGAGTTGTAACGCTCTACCAGTGAGCCACCGTGACCTATCATAATTAGTGTTCATCAGAAAGTTGCAGGTCCTTCAACGTAAGCTAAACACTCTCCATTTATTCCGATCCTACGCTTTCCCTTTTATCTTAGCACACGGTTTTATCTTCCTTAATACTGTTAAAGAGTTGGATTTCTCTTCTTTCTCTTTCTCTCAATCATACCTTCATTGTATCGTTGAGCACAAATCTCTGCGCAGCCAGTATTCGCACTATTTTCTTTTTCTCTTCTTTATTTTTCCCAATATTATTCGCCTGTTCTCTTCAGCACTTCAATTCGCACCTTCAGTACCTAACTGATTTTTTCCATTCTTCTCCAAATCCACATTTCAAAGGCTTCAAATTTTCTTCCGTCACTCTTTCGTAGAGTTCAGGTTTCCGCTCCATACAACAAAATATTCTGTGCAAAGCATTTAAACGGAGCAGCCGTGACTCAATGGTAGAACGTTGGCTTAGAATTCGGAATGTCGTGGGTTCAATCCCAGCGGCCGATGATCCATGGGTTTTCCTCAATCACAGCAAGCAAATGTCAGGATGGTAACTTCAACTTAAGCTTCAGCTTCCCGTTTCCGTTCCCCTGGCCTATCCCGACCTGAGTCTTCGATGCAAAAAGGCCATAAATAAAATTCAAAAACAAAGCATTTAATTCATATCTTTGTCGACTCATTTTTCATCGACCCGCAGATGAGCTTCTTCGATAAGCTCCCTGTTTCGCCATTGCTATTCACGCCTTTATTTAGAATTAAAAAATGGAATAACCTGGCGTTTTGATAAAATATTGAATCATTCTGAATCGAATTCAGCGGTTTTTTTTTTCAGAGTATAGGAGATACCAGGTCAGGAAAAATACCCCATCCCCACAAAACTCTAAAAGACCAAGAAGCGCATACGAAACCTATCCTCTTACCCTCCCCCGGAGATTTCCCCTTCCCCGAAGATGTAAAAATATCCTTTCTTCAAAGAGCTTTCTCTGAAAGAATCTGATGAAACTGGACGGTGAACTAAATATTCAGGCCATCAGAATTATAAAACGTTGTTCGAAAATTATGCTTAAAAAATCAGAAATGTTCAAAATTTTAATTGCTGATTGCTGGTAATTATTTCAAGTCAGGAAGATAAATTTCCTTTTTCTCCGAAACCATCGCATTGTGTGAGAACGGGGTCGAAGCAAATCTGAAACAAACAACAAATGTGTTGATTAATTTTGTTCGAAACAGATATTGCGTAATAACCAGTCATCTACAAATATCGCATCATTTCACAAATTAAAAGAACACGACATTCAGAGTTCACGAGCAAGACGACTACTTATTTTTTCTGACCTCAAAATTGGCCGTACATATTTGATGACAGAGAAATTCAGCGAGGGAAACAAATAAGGCATCTTATTTTCAGATATTTCCGCACTTTCCCTTCTCTTCCCGACCCACGGATCATCTATAGATGGTATCTGGCCTGCCGTGCCGTTTCTTCGTATTGTTTTTGCTGGCGACATCTCGCCTTTCACGATTGTAAATAGTGCTACATATGGTTCGTTTTCTTCCCCCCTGTACTACTTTCCCCAAAAGCATTTGCCGCTATTCATAAAGAAACACTATCATCCCGTTTCCCGAGCCCTAGGAATTGTCAAGCGTGAAACAACCACTTCTCATTGGAGGAGGCGACTGGACGGCACCTGTATAGGGCCCCCAACTGCACTTGTAAATACAATACAAGAGGAACACCAGGCAGAAACAATCTACATTACCAAATTTTAATGAGATTCCTTTTCCACTCCCAACTGTTCATGAAATACGTAGAGGAGAAAAGTACTAGAATTCTTGGAGAACGTACTAGATCTAGTACGAAAGTACTAGCAGTGGTCACACTGCATTGGAGACTATTTTTCTAATTACTTATTGAGGGTATACTCTGGGAATTACAAAGTAACTACAACCAGACCCTTACAAAAAAATGGTTTAGTAAAATACAAACTTTTAATTTTGAAAACAATAATTAATTAAAAGAAACTTTTTTTTTTTTTTTTTTTTTTTTTCGCGTTTTGCTAACCACCGATGTGACTAGCGCCCACCCAAGGGTTACGCCCTTGCCATAGGGAAGGGATTTGAAGGGATATTGGGAGGTCTGCATAGTGGGAGATGGTCTAGGAGAGGTTAAATTATTTTATTTATCTTTTATTTATTTCACTTTTAAATCAGGAATGTTATAAGTATTTTACTTATAACCATATTTTGTGGGAACAGACGATGATGAGATGAAAGTATGGAGATGAAGTTCATTGCACACCACAACACGTTGTCAACAATGGGGACAAATGAGTGAAAATCTTCTTGACCTAGGGGCAACGCTAGGTCGTAATGAAAACAGATGAGCCCGACACTTAACATTTATGATTACTGTGCATCAATGATTGTGAGAGTGAATATGAAATGAATGATTATGAAAATTGTATATTCAGGTTGGACTAGCTGGTGAGATGGTGAAGAAAACATAAGGGCCTGAGTAAGTGGCGTGTACGTGCACCTTGAAGATGTCTAGAGCTGCTAACTTAACCTGGTGTATGACGGAGTTACGATTATGTGGATATAGGTTTTGAAAAGTAAGAGTAATGAACTGAATGATTTGTTCTATGGTTGGTGCTGGAGTATTGTTGTTGTTTGATATTGCTGGATCAGGCTCTGGTGTTCGTAGTGGTACGGCTGGAAGGTTGTTTTCTACTGTGGGTGTTGGTTTGGCTTGGCATTTGTATGAATATGTTGGATGCTGCTGTTGACATTGATTGCATTTAGGAGGATTTTGAAGATTGGTGCAGTTTTTTGTTGGATGTGGTTCAGAACAGTATCCACATATCGGTTCATTGGTGCATTCAGAAGCTGTGTGTTCACCGTACGTCTGGCATTTCTCACAACGGAGTGGTATTGGTGGTTGCGTACGGGACGGTTCTACTCTATGTCTTCTCTTGTAAATGTATGCTCCTTGTCGTAACAGTTCGTCTATTGTCAGTTGATGAGAGGTTAGCACTCTGATGATGTAGCTTGGCGTTCCTTGCTGTGTGATGATGCGGAGGCATTTAGAGATAGTATGTCCTTCTGCTCTAAGTTCAGCTTCTACTTCCTCAACTGATGTATCAGGTGGGACTCCTCGAATGACTACTGAGAGCATAGGTGATCGTTTTGGTGGTGGCGGCTGTCTGATGCGAGGATGATTTAGTGATGTGAGCCTAGCGTTTTTTCCGAATATTTCAAAACTATGTTTATTGCGGAGTTTGGTTGCAAAATCGATGTCTGGTGATTTTATGATGATTCCATTGCGAGTAGGTGTTATTTCAGTTATGTCCTCTCTATGTACGTATTTAAGTAGCTTCTGTAGTAAGAGTTTAGGAGTCTGGTATTGTGAATCGAAATTTGTGAGCAGAAAGGAGTGAACTGGCGAAGTTGATTGATGATTCAATTGATCTAAGTCTTGTGATTCATTCATGGAGTCATCAGAGTCAGTAGCACTTAAAGTATGTGTGCGTTTACTTGGCGGTGAAGTGCGTTGTGGTGGCGATCTGGATCTAGATTGTGATGCGTTTCTGCTATGGTTTGAAGTATGTCCAGGATTTGTCAGTTTTGCTGTCACTTTGGATGATGTTTGTTTTACTACAGATGGTAATTGGTGTTGTCCTTTAGTCTGTTTTGGCATGTTGATAAGAATGAATGGAGCAGAATATTGAAATGAAAAATGATAATCGGAAAATGATCAGTCTCTGTATAATGACTGCAAAAATAGTAAATAACTCGCACCATCCGACACTGAGAAATGCCGTTGATCCTATAATGGCTGTATACGTACTAATCTCTTCTGTACGTATGCAATACAGAATCATCGGTAGTACGCTAACTGACCAAAGATAGGCTAGGTTGGAGTTGTGTTAAAAGAAACCTTAATATCAGAAATCAAGTGTTTAGACCTTAAATCCAATACTGGGAGGACAAGTGTTGTGTGAATTGTTCACATTTATTGTTCACATCATTAAACACTGGATAGGTATCCTGCCTAAAGGATAATTTCTTGTTTACTTATTTTAAAGGTATTTTTTTCTGATCTAAACAGGCGGGATGAAGCTTCTCGATACAATTGAAAGTTATGAGCCTGCCATCTAGTGGGCTTCTTTGTACCAAAAAAGAAAGATCGCATTGCCTAGATAGTGTGAACTTTACAAATCTACATTTCTAGTCCACGCAAATTAGACGTGAAAAGGCAAATAGGAGAAATAAAATTGTTTCATATTTGGTATGAAGATTCTTGATAGAGTAAGGAATCAAGATTCGAAAATTTCCCACTCCCAGGTGTACGCAACCCTCGATGCCCTCCCTCCCCACCTTCTTCGTGATAGACTGCTTTTTCCGCTAGTTTTTTAAATTTTTCTCTTGAACTGTTACTTGGACCAAAACTATTTTTCATCACAAAATTCTTCGTAAAAATATGTCCTATTGATCATTTAGCTATTTCTATATTCACAATTTCTGCAGTTTAAAATATTCAAAATCGATCGTGTGCCAGTTGAATAATCGATATATTCAATAATGAAAATATGGCCAGTACACTCGTTAAAGTAGCCTGTAGAGCTGTAATAAAAAAATGATGACTTCCCCTAATTATTTCTACAAACTTATGAAGATTAAGATTATTTTATATTTAACAAGTGAACCAGAGACAAAGTTATACGATCAAAATTTCGAAGATTATGATAGTAAATACTGCAAATAATATTTACGTTTTCTTGCAAGAACTAAGCCATTAATATAAAAACGGGCCGCTCAGCCATATCAAGCGTAAAAAAAACGAGTTAGAACCAAAAAATTTAGTTTAGACTGATGATAACCGCTATTAAAAATTTTCAATGGCAGTCCAGTATCGCTTTTAGATAGAGGTCATTGGATACAAGTCTCCCCCTAAGATTAATATTTTGAAGATTATAGATAACTCGTTCCAAGTACTTTTTGAGCCCAGAAACAAAGAGATCGGAAAATTGCTGGATGCTTACAGGAAGCGAAGTTGTATATCCGCCATTGAATGCCGGCCTTGTAGCCGTGCGGTGTACAGCGATAGGACAACGACTCGAAAGTCTCGGCAGGGCTATGGGTGTGGATTTTAATGGCTAAAGGGCGAATCGTGACGGGCCGAAGTCCAGAACTACTAGCCTGGACCATATAAAAATGAAGGGTTTTGTTTCCACCACTGAATATATCATTCCCGTATTAAAAATAACTTAAGGATTTTCTATCAAGGGTTAATGTGCTAAAATTGAGTGTCACTTTTATAGGTAAAGCACAGTTTTCGTTATCATAAATATTATTCCAACAAGCTGGTTCACCTTGTACCTGAATTCTTACGGGCTAGCATAAAACTTAGATCTGATAGCCTTACCTTCACGCATCTCCTATCTCCAACTGTATTTATATGTTCCTGAACGAACGTTCCTTAATTTCCGTGATAAAAAAGTAGACTGACTATTATCATCACAATATTTCAATAAAATGGCACAGGTATCATTAGTATTCCTCATTAGTCTAGGTTAGAAGTCGGGTTCTGTTATTTATTTTATATATGTATGGTCATTTTGAAACTACGTTTGAAACTAACCTAGATTAGCATAGGTTACCTTAGGTTAGAAAAATCACGTTCATCGTTCGGAATATTACTCTCGCGAGAACGATGATAGATGTCAACTATGCGTGTTGACAATCATATTAGTAATGATCATATTAGTAATGACGGTCGTAATACAACATTTAAAATGACTGCATCCTATCGGGTATAATGGAAAGAAACCGAACCTGGTCTACCTTACCTAACTTAATCCTTCCTAATTTACTTATTATAATAATGTAAATATGTCGTTGATAGGGAAAATAAAATTTGGCATATTACAACTTGAACCGTCATTAAACGCTTGTCAGTCTCTGCATCGCCATTCCGCTTCACTCTTGCGCACTGGAAAAATCGATGCACTAAACTTTATTTTAATATTATGCACTGCTGCAATAAGCTAACAAAATATTTACAGGTTGTTTGTAAAAAGTGATAATCTCAACCATTATAGTAGAATATTCTACGAATAGAGCTATATTTTTCTCTCGTTGAAGAAACGTCCCAAAAGTGTCTGCACACAATCCTGAAGATATAACTCATTATTGAAGGACGAAACGAACTTTGGTCTGTTAACGTTAATTTTGTTACCTGCAATCAATTTTGAATAATTGAGGTTAAAGGAGAAAGGCGGGAAAACCCACTGGGATTGAGCCTCAACAGCCGACAATTTTTCAAGTGAGCTCACTGGACGGGACTAAACAGTGACGTTTGGCCTCACGTTCAAAGCGATAGCGCATATCCTCTATTAGAACATCCTTGGCAATACTCAATGTTTTTTGCCCACCTCCATTCGAAATTCCGTCCAATTTGTCCAAGAATGTTCTAATAGAGGACTTGCTTATAGCTATCTCGTGCCAGCGAAAGAGTGATATCAAAAAATAACTGAGCATCAACCAACGCGTCACTCCTGAATGACTAGCAGCCAACTACAGAGCTCACTGTCATCTTGATTATCCTGAATCAATGCTTTTGATTGGAGTAAGTGGGCGGGATTAAATGGTGACGTTTGGCATCATGTTTTTACTGAAATCGCATATCCCCTATTAGAACATCCTTTAGTTTGTCCGTCAGCAGGAATTTTTTTCAGATCGGCGCGCTGGGCTGGGCAGCCATTTTGGCAACTTCCGGAGCACACTTGGAAACACTTCCGGTACGGCACAGAACTTTTACCTAAAAAAAAGAACTATTGAGTAAACAGTACTTTTGCGTATGCCCACCGCTAACAGGGGGCTGCGCCCCCCCGCGGCTAACGCCGCCCAGCTCCCTTCGGACGCACCCTCCCCCCCTTGCACACCTCGCTATCGCTAGGTGTGCATCCTGCCCTGGTGGGTTTATATACATCCTAGCTTTTAGTGGCATCTTTTAAAATTGTAAATCACAACTTTTATTAAATTTAATTTTGTGTATTTACATATAAAACGAAAAAACTTTAACTTTCTTTAAAAAAAAAAAATGTAAAAAGTCAACACCAGGGTTTGAACCTTGGACCCTTAGATTAGCTTTCCAACGTCTTGACCACAAGACCAAACTGTAGCTTCCGGGTTGGGCGCTTCTCGCTGTTATTTATCGTTCAGGATAAGCGAGAGTGGGCTATTCCTACAGGAAGTGTTTTCAAGTGTGCTCCGGAAGTTGCCAAAATGGCTGCCCAGCCCTGCGCGCCGATCTGATAAAAAAATCTTGCTGTCCGTCAACTTGGCCACACTAGAATAAACGATCGGGAAAAACAGATGAGTAACGAAGTGCAATCAGTTGTGTTGTGGATGGGGGATTTATCAAAATAGAAATGATGCAGGCAAGTTGTCAGTTTATTTATAATCATGTTCTTATAGTAGTTTCATTCGTGAAGCTTGGAAAATGAATGGCAAGTTGCTTTGTAATGTCATTTCACTTACTGTGTCATTGTATTTGTAATGAACAAGTTGGAGTCTTTGAGTGTTTCGTAGTATTGTACTAGTATTGTGAAATTCAAGACCGAAACGTAGGATATGATTTAAGTTTTCTTTCTGCGTCTATGAGTAATTAATTTTATTGCTGAAGGTTTATTAGAAAAGGACATACTTATATTTCATTTCTGCATTAAGATAGAACACAATTCTCCATAAGAGCTACTTTCGTTATTCGATGTCAGATGCTTAAAATGCACGGTGATGCCAAATGTGGCATTACTATAGTAGTGACGGACCAATTTTAAAATCACTCAAACCAAACCAAAATAACTTAAAACACACACATTACGTGTTCATGGGAGGCAAGCGGTTTACTCAATTGTTTTCTTGCACTTTTCGTAGATTATCTTAAATTAGTGACCATACGAACGTGGAGGTTAGGTGCGGTCATGTATCTTTACAAAATATATTTTTATATGTTCACATTTATTATTAATAATTCCTTTGTTTTTTTTTTTCGTAAATTATCTTGAAGTACTGAACATATGGACGTGGAGGTTAGGTAAGGTTATGCATCTTCACAAAATTTATTTTGACACATATTCACACTTACTTTCAGCACACAGGCGTGTAAACTTTCCCAATTTCCATTAGAAAGTCGTGTACAATTGTGTGCTTCGGGGTCTTTTCCTTTTCTTATATAAATACTCTGCTAAATAACCTTCAAAATGCACTTTCTCTCGTCATTTCTATACAATTCAATAACACTAACGCAAGAAATGTCATAATCATCACAAAGACGCGCCATTTTAACACCGCCTTCCACATGACAACAACTGTAACTCTACGCAAAATAGTTCCTTCCGCGACAACATGCAATGCGTCCTAAAACATCTTTAAAAAACACTACAACAATATTATTATTCACTTATAATGTTACCCACATTACTATTTTGCTCCCAATTACTCACGATGGTCTCAATTCATCCTGTAAATTTCTAAAACTTGGTCCGTCACTACTATAGTTAACCCCAAAATGTAGAGTAATGTGAGTGCAAGGACACAGGATCTCTGTCATTGCATTACATTTTATGTTTTACTGCATTTGAATTACATTCAACGCTATACCACAGAAGTAGCTAATGTAGAGAATTACATCCAAAGGTGTAGAGCACTTGTCCACAAGATTATTTCGAGAAAACAATCTCCACGATGCACTACCTTAGTGTAGCTGTTGCCGATGGACACCACAATATAGGAACTACACCCTGGAGACTCAATTTCCACGAAACAGCCTTGCAGATACGGGGTGAACGAAACCTAGAATAAACCTTAATTTATACATCTTTCACCATGTACGCTCAATTCGACTCATTACCTTGTTAATACCAATCATTGACACTTCCATAAACATGAAACGACGGAAAAGTTACACTAAACCATGTGTCATTATTATTTCAATAGATGTACAGTCGCATGATCAACACATAAACATGGCTGCTGTTGCGGGTGAATAGTAATGGCGGCAAGTACGCCCTCGATTACACATCAACGTATAAATATAGTGGTTGATGTTTATTAGTCATTTATTTCGTAACATGGGTTAGGTTAGGTTCCTTTTTTCATTATATGCGATGCAAATTGCGTACATGACGTCAGCAGCCACCGTTAAAGACGTTAAGTATTTGCACCTTATTACTGTTTTTCATGTCACACCTTTCCGACTATAACAATACGGTACCTTAATGTATAGTGCACAGACTTCCCCTCAACTTGAAAATGTTCCTTTTCTCCTGTAAATTTTACATTTTTTAAGGAGTAAAACGAACTCCGAACTGACTGCTCTCCCCCACCTTTCTTGTTCCTAGAGTCAAAGTGAAGAATGTATTGTCATGGAAGTGTAATTTCCTGGAGCTATTAAGTAAAATTGTACCGAAATATTACAGAGAAGTGAGAATTTATACAAATTAATTCCATCACAAGTATAGCTGCAGTGAATAACACATGTGTGGCAGATAATTTACGAAAGTACTCTCTTAACATAGACTCTTAAGAGCAACCCGACAAGTTCTCAAAAACTGGCGTACACTTTACGATCTACGATACCTGGAGAGCGTACAGGGCAAGAATCAAACCTGAATTTAACTAACCCGACTTCGCTCGTTATACGTTAAAATAAATCATTATTCACTTTACGAAATGTGGAGAGTGAAAAAATCTAACACGACTTTAACGTAAACAAACACGGATTTATTCGTGAATCCAGAAACCTTACCATCAAGTTGAACAACATTTTTTTTTCGTCAAAGGACAAGATAAAAGAAAAAGAAAAAAAGCTTATAATACAATAACGGACATTTCCGTTTTCACCGTCCTTATATATTTTACAACTTGTTTGTGTACATCAGATTAAATAATATATAATGTTTTTGAAATTTCAGAGCTACGGTTTTCCGTCACGTAGAAATATAGCATGAAAAACTGAGAATTCAGTCTCCTACGTCATACAACGAAAATCATCCTCTGATTAGTTTGACGTAATCAATCCGCACTATTTCCGAAGTTATACACTTCTCCCTATGTTACGTTCCTTATTCAGAAGTTTGAAGACGAAAAACCAAAAAAAGAGAAAGGACATTCACATCATCACTTAAGGAAATAATTAATGTACAGATCTGCAGAACACACTTCAATAAGTTAAAACACCAAAACATGTTTTTAATAACAGAAATTGCTCGAAACAATGACAGGGGGTAGTCTTAACTTGCAGTGCTCTTCTTATCGCTGGTTTGTGTCACTTTTGATGTCTTGACAATTTGGCGCATGCAACTTCTAACTTTTTATACTTTCACCTAAGGTTGTTCGAATCCTATCAAAGTCCCTGTTTTATTGTACTTCACGAAACCCAAGAGTAACTTCAATGTAAAAGTTTCAATTTACGTTTTTGTTTCTTACATGCTTTCATTATTATTTTTTTACAATGGCGTATTAAAACTATTCAGTATATTCACGGGCTACAAGTAGTACGTTAAATTGTTAACAGATGGCAGAAATGAGCACGATTAATTCATTTGCTTTTGAGTTCTTGAAAGATGCTTCGCTAGCCGGTATTTAAAAGGTTTTCGGTTTTTGGAACGTAAAAACCCACATTTTTTACAGAAAAAAGAGGTAATTCTTTTTAAATACAAGAGTTGTAAAGAACCTTATTAGAAGATTTCTTATGATCTAATCATGAAAAAAGACTTGCTATAAATTAGTGTTGAAGCTAAAACCAAACTATATCAATATCTTAAAAAGTATTAAAAGTAAAAATCAATTTTAAATGAATAAAACGAGCTAAATGACGTGTTAAGGCATACAGAATCACTATTCACCAATTATACTATTCTTTCGATCCATTTTTGCTATCTCTTTTAAACAATACTAACAAATCAAACACCATCTGTATGTTAATGACAAGCAGTCGGCAGACTGATTACGTCATAACATGGCGGCGCAAGGCTGAGACTCTTGAAGCAAGTCTTTATTGCTCTTGATAAATGCATCACAGAAAAAATAAAACGTTTTCCGTAGTCTACTTTAACAGAAGAATTTTTTATTGCAATAAAAAAATACTACCGGAAATGTCCATTACAATTATTATTTACCGGTACATATCCTATTTGTATATACGTTATATCTGGTGTAGTAAAAAGGAATCCATTATTTTTGCATGACATTGAAGGCTTGACTTACCATAGTTAGAATGATCCGATTTAGGTCACATATGCGCCGTTTTGTTTGATAACGTGTTGCCATTTGGAAGGTAATATCATGATGCCTCTCTCATAGAAGCCCTTGTCCCTGTTGGCAAAAAATTGAGACAGTCGATGTTCACAAGCCTCTCTTGAAGCGAATTTTGCACCAGCAAACGTGTTCACCATGGACAGGAACAGATGGTAATCACTCGGTGCCAGGTCCGGACTATAAGATGGATGCATAAGAACCTCGCAACCAAGCTCCCGGAGCTTCTGGCAAGTCACTATCGATGTGTGTGGCCTGGCGTTGTCCTGGTGGAACACAATGCCTCTCCTATTGGCCAAAGCTGGGCGATTGCTGCCTTCAGACGGTCCAATTGTTGACAGTATAGTTCCGAGTTAAGGGTTTGGCCGTAGGGGAGAAGCTCATAGTAGATAATTCCCTGCCAATCCCACCAAACACACAGCAAAACCTTCCTGGCTTGGGCACCGTTTGCGCCGGCGCACCGCGCTTCGACCACGACCGTTTTCGCGTGACGTTGTCGTAAGTGATCCACTTTTCATCACCAGTCACCAACCGCTTCAGAAATGGGTCGCTTTTGTTGCGATTCAGCAGCGATTCGCAGATGGAAATTCGGTCCATGAGGTTTTTTTTGCGTTAACTCGTGTGGCACCCATACATCAAGCTTCTTTGTGTATCCAGCCTTATGCAAATGGTTCCACACGGTTTTTTGTGCTATGTTTAGCTCTTGGGCAATCGAAACAGTGCTTACATGACGGTCGGACGCGACAATGTCCATGATTTTATCGACACTTGGCCTTCCAGTGCGTGGTACATCTTTGCCGTCAAAATTACCGGCACGGAATCGACGAAACCAAAATTGCGCGTGATTGGCTGTTACAGTATCAGGACCATAAACACTATTCACATTTGCAGCCGCCTGGCTTGCGTTTTCGCCTTTATCGAAGAAAAACTGTAAAATATAGCGTATTTTCTCTTTGCTAGTGTCCATTTTGACGCGCGCTCACACAACACTGAGTCAACTCATCACAACTATCTGAACAGTGTTTGTAGTACGCAATCTCATCGTTTGAACGCCATCTCGTTGAGCCCGATCGGACTTATACAACGCGAGATACAGATCACTGAAGCCATCTATTGGCAAAATAATGGATTACTTTTTACTACACCAGATATGTATAAATATTATTTGGTTAGTGTACATATTGAAAACTGGTGATTCTCTCTTTCGTTATTAGTGACGAATGAAGTAGTAACAGCTGACAACGTGAAAAACAAGTGAATCGTTAGTATAGGATGGTTTGTGGTGGATTTAGTATACAGCACAGGATACAGTATGGCGACCTAATTAAAAATTAAGGCATAGTGAATTAAATAATTAGAATCAGGTAGTCGGGCCCAACTGGAAATTCTAACCAAATAAGACATCACAATTTGTAAGTTTTCTTTTTTTTTATTCAGTTTTATGAAGCGGGTCAGTCATCTACACCCTTCAATAGAATTACTAATTAGGAATTTGGCTGTCGATTCTTTTCAGTATGCTGTATTCGGATAAAATTTACCTTATCGAAGGCTACTCCGAACTTCAACCAGCTTCTGACCAGTATTACACACTATATAAAGAGCCCGGAATCGTTCTATGGTGGCCGGATCCGTTACAGTACATGCTCCGGCCGCTAGATACCTCTTGCTGGGACCCTTCTGCGTCAGTCTACCGACTAGCGTTATCGAAGGAAGTCGTGGTACCACATATATATTTTTGTTAAGCGCCTGTCGCTGGTTTTTGTGGTGATTGAAAAGTGGAAACAACGTGTAAGTCTGTGAAGTTCTGTTTTCTGTTCGAGGTTTTTACGACTGTTTTTTTTTTCCGCTTCGAGGTCACTTGAAGAGCAACCTTGCTGAGAGCATTCCAGAATTCGTGAACTGATTATGGAAGACCGTCGCAGAACCACTGACGAACTTGTTGATATGTTTGGTTCGCCCTGGAATTCCTGCCAACGGTCTGAGCAAGAAATTGCAAATGAAAAGGTGTGCAGGAGTTCGACTTTTTTTAACCGAAAACGACATAATCCAGCTTTTGCATCAGCCATATTTGCTCCGAGTGACTTTGTTTTATTCCCCCGAATGAAAAAAAATTGTCCTGAAAAGGATACTTTTTACAGATCTGGAAGAGATGAAGAAAAATTCGAGGGAACCATTAAAAGATATCAATTGGCAAGAGTTTCACGAATGCTTCGTGAAAGGAAAACTCAGTTTAGACCAGTGCTTTTCATCAAGTAGACAGTAGTTTGAAAGCGATTCAAGTCGTAACACCCAAAAATAAATATACACACATTTATTACAAAAATCCAGTTTCTTTTGGGTGCCCCTTCGTATAACTTGAGGCGTGTGTGCGAATTAACATCTATATGACAGTTTTGTGTAAGTGGAGTTACTTATGAAACAAACGTCTCTGATGTATCTTAGATATGTATTTGCACTTTGGTTGAGTATATTGCTTACAATGGCATCGGTATTCAGAAATTTCTGGAGGAAAATGCACTACAAAAACCATGGAACAAAAGCCTATGTTATATCACCGCCACCCTCCTCTGCAGATGTTTGATCACGCATATACTTCAATTCTCTGTGACGTTTCTGTACGCACAACCCAGCTGGTAGCGACAGAAAAGCCTTGACAGAAACCCACTACAATTTAATTAATTCGTAAAATATGCTCTCCTGTTGATTCGAAGCCGGATATGGTGGCACGCGGAGGTATACTAATGGCGTCATACTCAGATGGCATTTTTTTTACAGCTTTTGCCTTATTTTACTGTTTACAAATTAAGCTTTAGCAGGTTACGTCAGATTGGGTCTTTTTTTTTCTATATGTGCGCGTTTCGAAATTTTACACAGTTGACCCGTTCAGTTATTCCCATCCTGACCCATTGCGGAAGCTTATATAGTCTCTTACTCTTATCACACTGCTTCATGACTCCATAGGTTACTCTATTTTGCGTTTCTATAATTCTTCGTAAAGGGGCTCCATAGTCTATTGGTTAGAGCGTTGGTCTCATGTCTGCGTGATCCCAGGTTCAGTTCCCGGCTAAAGTTCCACTTTTCGGCGTCCATCTAGCGTCGTGAGGCAAACTAGGGAGTCAAAAGACGTGACGGCCACAGTCGGTTTAGAAAGCCCCTGATACGTCTGTTCGTGATCAGGTGGCGCGCTGACCACACAGCCGACACTCAGGTGGACGAAATTCCACCAACCGCGGATAGATGGCGTTACGGAAGGCTCAGGGCCTGTCACGCTGGTGGATATTATAAACCTTCTTAACATTATATTTCGTTTGTAAATTTTATTTCCTTTGGAGTAGACAAAGTAAATATTACCCTTGTGTTTAAATGAGTTAAAATAAGTGCTTTTCTGAATTACCTATGATGACACAAGGTTAGCAGCTGTACTCCGTGTGTGAATTGGTTTTACTACTACTAATAATAATAATAACTCTCAGCCGTATTCAATCCACTACTGGATGAGGCCTCTCCTCGGAGGAAAGAAATTGGTCTATTGCTGCCACGCGCCGGCCGGGTAGCCGTGCAGTCTGAGGCGTTAGTCCAACGGCTCGAATGTCCCGGGTTCGAGTCCCAGCAGGGGCATGGGTGTGAATTTTAACTGGCTGTAAATGGGCGAATCGTGACAAACCGAAGACAAAAGTTACTAGACTGGCCCATATAAAATAAAGTTTACCAAAATTTTGCTCCCACGCTGTCCAGATGAGTTCGGAGAGGACAGCCTAAGCTCTCACTGTGATCGCTACTATCTTTTATTCATAGCAGCTCCCCAAAAAATGCATCACGATGCTGGTTGGGCATCGTTCCAGACCCACACACCTTGGAAAAAATCCTTGGCAGCACCGGAAATCGAACTCGGGACCCTTAATCCGCAGTTAGCAACGTTAACCACTATACCAGCGGGGCGGTCAAATATAGACTAAATAATTATGTAGACTTATACCGTTTACCTATTTTCGTGTGTGCTAATGTTAATAAGTTTTTGTTTAAGAGCACCTGATTTTGAATCCTCTAGTGGTTACTACTGGAAAGAACCAACGACTGAAAATAGTCCCCTAGCGGTAGGGTTTTAAATCACGTGCTTCTTAGCGAAAATTAAAATAGGTAGGCTGGTTATTACTGAGTCTATGCTAATATTTCGTGCAAGAATATGACAAAACTAAGACCAGTTTAGGGTAATTATAGCTAAAACTGTTTCATTCTATTCCGTTTCAGATTTTATTTCTAGATTTGTTAGCTATTTAAAAATTAGTTTAGGATACGTAACATGACATGTGTACACTTTTCTTTATATAGCTAACTAACTCCATGGCTTACGAAACTCGCAAGTTCATCGCCGCAGTAACATACGTTCGCCATTGGATTCTACCCTGGGCAACATCAAGCCAGTTGTCATCACAAACGCCTGCTTCTCGAAGTTCTCTATTAATTTTGTCCTCCCAATGACGTATCGGTCTTCCCAACGGTCTCTTTCCATCCGTTTTCCCAACCAGGATACAATATAATCTTCGTTTTTGCCCCATCCGAGCTACATGACCTGCCCACATTAGTCGCCGTGATTTTATTATTCTTACAACATCTGGTGAATCGTACAGTCCGTGGAGTTCTTCATTATGCAGTCTCCTCCAGTCATCTCGTCGCGTTTCGGCCTGTATATCTTTCTCAAAACCTTATTTTCAAATACACGTAATTTATGTTCATCTGCTAGGGTCGTACTCCAACTTTCGCAACCGTAAAGTATTACCGGAAGAATAACCGTTCTGTATATTTTCAATTTCAATTTCCTTGATGTTAATCGCGATGTTAGAAGGTTTTCGACTGAATAGAAACATGCGTTCCCCGATACTAAGCGACTTTTTATTTCTTCCGTGACCTCATTTTTGCTTGTTACGTATGCTCCCAAGTATTTAAATTTGCTTACTTTCTCTATGACCTCATCCCTAATTCTTTTTCATTTCCTTCATTTCCTGTGCTTCGGCTTGTTATCATGTATTTTGTTTTCTCTGTGTTTACCTGTAGTCCTATATCGTCCGCTATTAAATCTACATCATCCGCGTACACGAACTGTTGATTCAAACCATTGAATGATAGTCCCTTTTTGTCCCGTTTAATTTTTAAAATCGCATATTCTAACGCAAAGTTAAACAGTAGTGGTTACAAGGCATCGCCTTCTTTTAGGCCTTTGCGAATCTTGACCAAAAAATGTACGGTATGTAAAATTTACAGAAGAAGTTTTGGGTCATGGAGGTATGAAATGGGAGTTAAATAGCGAAAAATACTTGACGTTTTATCTCCGTGCACGTTGGGGGCGGACCACATGGAAACTGTTAAACGTCATGTGCATCGCCTATAGTGCGTAAAGTATCTGGTGAAGTAAAAAGTAATCCATTATTTTTGCATGACATTGAAGGCTTGACTTACCATAGTTAGAATGATCCGATTTAGGTCACGTATGCGCCGTTCTGTTTGATAACGTGTTGCCATTTGGAAGGTAATATCATGATGCCTCTCATAGAAGCCCTATTGGCAAAAAATTGAGACAGTCGATGTTCACAAGCATCTCTTGACGCGAATTTTGCACCAGCAAACGTGTTCGCCATGGACAGGAACAGATGGTAATCACTCGGTGCCAGGTCCGGACTATAAGGTGGATGCATAAGAACCTCCCAACCAAGCTCCCGGAGCTTCTGGTGAGTCACTATCGATGCGTGTGGCCTGGCGTTGTCCTGGTGTAACACAATGCCTCTCCTATTGGCCAAAGCTGGCCCCTTCTGGGCGATTGCTGCCTTCAGACGGTCCAATTGTTGACAGTATAGTTCCGAGTTAAGGGTTTGGCCGTAGGGGAGCAGCTCATAGTAGATAATTCCCTGCCAATCCCACCAAACACACAGCAAAACCTTCCTGGCCGTCAATCCTGGCTTGGGCACCGTTTGCGCCGGCGCACCGCGCTTCGACCACGACCGTTTTCGCGTGACGTTGTCGTAAGTGATCCACTTTTCATCACCAGTCACCAACCGCTTCAGAAATGGGTCGCTTTTGTTGCGATTCAGCAGCGATTCGCAGATGGAAATTCGGTCCATCAGGTTTTTTTTGCGTTAACTCGTGTGGCACCCATACATCAAGCTTCTTTTTGTATCCAGCCTTATGCAAATGGTTCCACACGGTTTTTTGCGCAATGTTTAGCTCTTGGGCAATCGAAACAGTGCTTACATGACGGTCGGACGCGACAATGTCCATGATTTTATCGACATTTTCAACACTTGGCCTTCGAGTGCGTGATACATCTTTGACGTCAAAATTACCGGAACGGAATCGACGAAACCAAAATTGCACGTGATTGGCTGTTACAGTATCAGGACCATAAACACTATTCACATTTGCAGCCGCCTGGCTTGCGTTTTCGCCTTTATCGAAGAAAAACTGTAAAATATAGCGTATTTTCTCTTTGCTAGTGTGCATTTTGACGCGCGCTCACACAACACTGAGTCAACTCATCACAACTATCTGAACAGTGTTTGTGGTACGCAATCTCATCGTTTGAACGCCATCTCATTGAACCCGATCGGGCTTATACAACGCGAGATACAGATCACTGAAGCCATCTATTGGCAAAATAATGGATTACTTTTTACTACACCAGATATATCTAATATGACTAACTCGTCCTCGCGTTGATTAAATCTTTTTTATTTTCCCGATAAAAAATCTGTGTAGTAGATATTCTGCCTAAAGTTCATTGTTGATAATTAACGTCAGGCAGTGGGGTGCTGTACTAGGCCCCTATATTTAATAAAGCTTATCTTAGCAACCAACTAACATAAAGAAATCATTCTCTTTTTAAACTGATCTGCATGCTTTGTTTAAAGAAATGAGAGCTAAGTTGAAGGGGAAATATCCTTACAGGTTTCAGTAGGGGTAGGTTTTACTGCTCTCCCACCAGGCGCCTCTCTATGTGGTGGATAGGGGAATGCCGACCAGATGTGGTGGGTACCGGAAATATTCCGGCCGCACCAAAACCAGTTAGTTGAATTGAATTGAATTAATTTTAAGGCCATTAGGCAACTATGGCTCAGGCCGTATGGATGATGATGATTGGATGAATTGTTGGAATGAAGAAAGTGGGAGGAAACGGGAGAACCCCGAGAAAACCCACGCACACGGTGTTTGTCCACCACAAAACCCACATGGCATGAGCAAGGATCGATTCGACGATCCCTATCACCAGGGGTGAGCGCTCTACCAACTGAGCCACCGCGGCCCCAAAACCAGTTAGTAGAGGGTTCTACAAAACCTAGGGGAAGATAACCCCGAACAAAAATATAATGGTGAGGAGAAGCAGCATCACCATTACCACTGAGGCTGAAGATAAATGATATCGGCAATGCTCAGAGATGGACAGAGGACGACATCTTGAATGTCTACCTTTACTGCGAGGTCGTAGAGCTGAGAACTCTACGACCGCTAAAACATGTCACGAAATAGTAACATATGGTTCATGGATTCTCTTTGGGTAAACTAGTCCCTCATTCGGATCTCCGGGCGGAGACTGCTTCAGGGGGCTCCAAGAACTGGATTAAGAAATACCTTAGAATAGGAGCGTGGAACGTACGAACATTATACCAAACAGGCGCTCTTCAGGTGGCGGTACGAGAAGTACGAGTTAGACATGTTAGCGATATAAGAAGTTCGGTGGGAAAGTCAAGATACCGTCCCACAGGGCAAGTACACTTTCTACTACTGGGGACCACAGTCTCACGATTTCGGAACAGGATTCCTCATTAAGAACAGTATCATTCAGGCGGTTCA
This sequence comes from Lepisma saccharinum, assembly GCA_022664845.1. Classification (NCBI taxonomy): domain Eukaryota; kingdom Metazoa; phylum Arthropoda; class Insecta; order Zygentoma; family Lepismatidae; genus Lepisma; species Lepisma saccharinum. Next base: position 24,288 of record JAGDQP010026808.1, read on the forward strand.
GAATATAGAGTTCGTAAACGAAAGACTATCGTACGTTACGATATGTACTCGATGGGGCAACACGGTTTTACCAAACGTCTTTGTTCCGACCGAGGTGGCTACTGATAACGGCAAAGATCATGAAGAACTACAGTTCTTCGAGTGACGCTGGCAAAGGACACTGTTCGCGGCACTCAGATAGTATACAGTTAGTTTCGGATCTACCGAAGTAAAAGTCCGATTTTGATGCTTGAACTTACATTTGAAAGCTCTTTCCAATACAAAGACACAGGAAAAAAAGTGGATCGATAGGATCTCCTTGGGACCCCATAGGGCGCTTTGAAAAAAATATTAAAATTTCACATTTTTTAGGATAGCACTGACCCCAGACCATATAGGCGGCCGAAACTTACTGGATCTTATTCTACGCTTCAATTCGTTTCAAACGGTGTATCATACGTTAAAATCTTTGGAGCGGTTCAAAAGCTACGACTTTTTTAACCGAATCTCAAAATTTTCACAAATGATAGAAAGGTATGTCCGTCATTCTGTAAGTCTTTTTCTTTTAGCCTCAAATGGGTGGTACCGGGGGGTTTTAGGGGTCCATTGCGGGCCCCCGTGGTAATGGGGGTAAATCCAAGCTTAGATGTTTGATAGGAGTTACGGTTTTCGAGATATGGAGCAAAATCGATCTTGTATCCCTCCGCTGTTGCTACGCTCATCTGGGCATGACGTAAAGGAGAAAAAAAATGTAAAGATGCATGACCGTACCTAACTTTACCTAACCTCCACGTTCCCATTGCCAGTAATTTAAGAAAATGTACGAATAATGCAAGAAAAAAATATTAATCATAAAAATAAATTTTGAAAATTTACATAACCTAACCTTACCTAACCTCCACTTCGCCATGGTCACTAACTTAAGATAATGTACGTAAAATGCAGGAAAGCAATTATTAATAATGAATATAAACATATATAAACACATGAAAATATATTCTGAAAGGAAAATCTAGTTTTAACCTCGCCGGGACTCGAACCAGGGCTTTTTTGTTTACCAACTCGACGCCTTAACCACCAGGCCACCGAAGCAACCTCGCAGATGTGGTTTCTCCGTTGTATTTACAGTGCACGTGTTTCCTACACGTTATAGCGCGTGTGCAGGAGAGAGGAGCATCGGCATAGATGGCTCGTGTTACAGTCTTTTTTTATAGGCAGCCTTACAAAATAAGTGATATCAGAACAAAACCCCGTTTGGGGTAAAAGGAAGAGTGACGCAAGAATTCTAC
>JAGDQP010026809.1:0-14533 GCA_022664845.1 Lepisma saccharinum
AATATTCATTTGCAAGTTAGTAAGTAGATTATTAGACTTATAAATTATGCTTACACTTAAAACGCTATTAATAGCTCAAAGCCTTACCTTGCAATTTGTTGTCAAAGCCAACTTTCGAAGAGTTAGAGCTGTTTCAAAACCCTCTCTTTAAAGTTCTTTAAAACATTTTATTAGTTATTAAGATGTATTTAATAATTTATTTAAATTATATATTATATATAAATTATTATATTTATTATATTAAATTATTATTATAAATTATATTTAAATTATTTATTTATAATTTATTTAAAACATTGTTCTTTTTTTTTCGTCTGTTCTTTTCCTTCCATAGGGTTATGCTTTTTTCTTCGGGATGCGTGAATAAGTGTGTATACTTCTGTGTTGTTGTATACTTCTAATCTCAAGTTCTAGAAAGAAACCTTTGTTGGCGTAAGAAACGGGAATCTATTTATTAAGACAATGAATACATAAGTATTAAGAAATTTATTCATGTCGTGATGGATATACATGTCGTGAGAAATGATCTGGATAACATATGTTAGTGTCTCATGGGTAATTCGAGCCCGTGGTAAAAAAAATAATAGCTATTAAATGTTGAAGAGGTAACCGTAGGTGGTGAATCAAGGATGCTGTCTAAGCTGGATGGTATCCAGTAAAACAGAATTGTCGTTTCCAATGCAATGCGTAATGATTCAAAGATACGAGTGTAAAATAGTTGGAAATGAGATGAAGTCGTAGAACCGCTGGAGATTGATGGCGATGTAATCCTGACGGCCAGTCGAAATGCATGGCTTTCAAGTATTTGAAATCGATCATAAAATACTTCAGATGCGGATATCCAGGTCCAGGTTGTATCCGTGTGTAGGTTTTTAGAACTGCCTCTTCGTGTAAATCTCCATGTGCTTACCATGTCTTGGTGGTAGATTGAGTCTGGACGTGGGTTCAAATTTAGTTATAAGTAAGTGGGCATTGCGTTTACTGTTATAAACTACGTCTAAATATATGACATGTGTCTGAGTTTCGAACCGACGTTATCAGCCATAGATTTTGATATTCATAGATACTTTGAGTTGAATAGCCCTCATAGTTTCAACAGCAAGAATAATTAAATCTTGTCCAGTGTTAACACCTAGGTAAAATAAGGTGACACGAATAAATTCAATAAAATAAAAGATTAAATTCCAAATTGTGTCGCTCGCTTTACTTTAAGAGTAAGGCACGCAAACACTTAGATAAAATAATAGTCATATGTATAGTGGTGGCATCTATGATCCCTCATAAAAATTATATTTCTCATAAGTAAGAAGTGCATTTAAAAACTATGTGGCTTTTTCTTTTATTCTTCGCTATCAGTACGTGTAAATTTTGAGAAAACCTTCGATAATGAACAACGAAAAGTAAACTGACTCCTGTTTCTACAAGAAACAAAAGAAACAATATTTCGGTATATACGAGAAAGGATGAAGACAGGAGGGATTTGATATTTTATGAGCGGACGCGTAAAACGGTTCAGCGTGCTTCAAACAATTCTATTGATTCTTCTGTCCACAAACTAGAAATGAACACAAAGTTTTGTACCAGATGTCATACTGCGGTGGAATATATTGGTTAACGTGAAGGGCTTACATATAGTATTCGTTTTCAGACCCTCGCCTCAGTTGCAAGTACAATGGCGTGCGTCAGTCAGCAAATAGTGCTGACCATACATCTACCGCAGTGGTTGGTCTCTCAATCTCTCTGAGTTCGTGTATATATGTGTGTGCGTATGTCAGAGTTTTCAATGTTCATCAATTTTACTATTTTCAACAGTTGGCATAAATGCGAATAAATGAAAACCAGATTTAGAGAGAAAACAAAAGAACCACGTCCAAGTTGTCAGTTGCGAACATAAGGATATCGTATTTGCTGTTTCTGCTTTGTGTAGAGAGAAAGCAATGTATGAAACAAATTTTCAATTTCGGATTTAGTATTTATATGTTACATCTGGTCTCACTTCACTTGTGCAAGTTGGTTCTGTTTCTTAGTGTCTATCGAGTCACTGGCCCTTCTAAAACCGAACAGCAATAGATCATTTGGTAGTGCATTCTGAAGGTCCTGGCTTTGAGTCCAACGGACGGCCATCCTAACTGAGAGTTTTTCCAAATTTTTCCTTTGTCATACTAGCTTGATCGTGTCTTCAAACTAAGCCCAAAGACGTTTCCTTCCCCTTATTTTCTTACATTCCTGGGCTAAGTCAAATATGCCTGAAAATTTATAAATTAATACTCGTAATTCAAACTAGTTCATGGTGGAAACGTGTTGTCAATAAATTTCGAAAATATTGATAGTACAAATTGTCTTCATACCGTTGGTCGTATCCGCACCACGTTTACTTACTGGGACAAGTCATACAGGTACTCCGTGCTCCGCAGGCACTGAAGTTGTTAACCAATTTCAAGAATACAATATTTCAGTTTTTACTGTACTGTTTTAAGTATACACAATAAATTTGGTTTTAAGGTATTGGGGCAATGTTGACAAGTCATTTAAAAATATCCCTAGTTGTCAGTATTGCCATAATAAATATTTTATTTATCTCTCACCAACGGGCAGAAAAATCAGGCAGTAATAATATTAAATTAATTTGGGGTATTATTAATTTTCCCTATAATAGTGGTCGGGTGTCATTAACGATGAGGAGATGGGGATGGATTAAGTGCATCAGACGAAAATAGACATAACAACATATGGATGAAAATCTCCTAAACACAGGGTTTCTCTAAAATGATTACTATGCGTAGTAAGAGGGTGCTATAGCATAAGGTATGTTTGATGTGAGTGGCATATCAGGATGGTTGACCGGTATAGGTATAGCGATCATAGAATAGATGATTAAGTTTGTCACGTGCATGTTGTTGATCGTCAGAGTGCAAATTTTTGTGAAAGAGAATGTGATTGGTTCCAAACAGATTCATTATGTACACTGTGTATAGCTTTCTAAGTATAGTAGGCGGTGAGGAAGTATGATTCGATTCTAAAGTTCTTGGGTTATGCTTACTAGTATTCTGTAAAGCGCTATGCGCAAGGCATTATGTTTCAAAATGTGTAAGTTTTGTTAGATGTGGTAGTGGGGGTAATCCATGCTGTGAATCCGTAGGTTAAAATTGGTCTGAGAAATATGGTACATTTTATGTAGTTAGAACAGTGTTTGGTTTTGGTCCCCAGGTTATGCCAGTAAGTCACTTTAGATATGATTTTGGATAGACCATGACGTCGTTCCCGACCTGGTAATCGTGTGGATTGGAGCGCTAACTCAGCGACTCGAAGGTCCCGGGTTCGAATCCCAGCTGGAGCATGGATGTTTGTTTGCGGATTTTAGAGACTTGAACAGCTAATTGACTCGATACGGGCCGAAGTCATTAGTTACTAAAATGGCCTAAAAGTACAAAAATTACATATTTTTTAGACTATGTCGTCAGGTTAGATGTTGATCTACAATGAGACAAAGGTATGAGACAATATTAAAAGATTTCTTTTTTTTTTTTTTGGTGGGGAAAGCGTCATGAAGGATGTTTGGGGAATGACATTTGAGATTTCTGGCTTTATTTTTGGACGTCATGGGATGAAAACGATTGCTCCTGGTTTATTGGAATTGATGGTGATTCCACATTTACTGCATCAAGAAATGAAGGTATTGATGGTATCGTTTATGGTGCGGTTGATGTACGGAAAGTTAGGGGCTAAGTGAGAGGAAGGTGGTGTCTGCATATTGAAACATGTCGAAGGTAATGGAGGAATTTCGGTAACGTAGAGGAGATAAAGGAGTGGGGAAACGGCGGAATCTTGTGTAACTTTGCAATGTAAGAAAATGGGACGAGGGGGGGCGATGACAGTTGTTGTTAGATAAGTTGTGAGAAGGTGGCGGATGAAACGAATATAAAGTATGGGCAATCGAAATGATGGAAATTTGTGTATGCGAGCGGAGTGCCAAACTTTGCCTAATGCATTTGCTAAATCGAATAGGGGAAGACAAGAAGGGGAGGAGAGTTGAAATGGTTATCCTCGTGTTGGTTAAGCGGAGGGGTTAGCGCTATATGACGGGCGAAATCCTCTTTGGTGTAGGGTGATATGGTTGTATTGGTCTAGGTGGGTATGGAGTCGTTTTGCTAGGACTTATCTAAGTTTTCACTGAAAGTCGAGCTTTATTAGACCGGTCCGTAGAAGAAGAATTTGGGAGGGATCCTAGGCTTGAGGAATATGGAAGTTTTTTATGATTTCCATGGTGATGGAAAGAATCCGATGCGCAAAATAAAAGTATAGATATCCGTAAGAAGTTGGATGAGAGATGTAGGTGTTTCTTCCAGGTGATGGTATGGGACACTATCGATGCCGACTGCAAATTTGACGTTTGACCTAGCCATGAAACATAAATAGTGTATAACAAGAATTAATGTCAATTTCCTAATATTTATAGCGTTTAGCCAAGGACCCGTTTGGAATTAGATGCATCATATATAAAACATTACTTCAAACCTCTTTTTATTCGTAAATATCACTTATTTCTCTTGGCTTTTGGACACCTCAATTAGTTTGGCATGCCAATCACCGTAAAAGATATCATATCAGTCAACCATTTTCTTAAAATCCAATAAAATTTTTTTTTACCAAGTACGAATCATTGAATTTACTTTGTTTACCTTACTCCTTAATCCAGCATAATCCATGTACCAAATGTTTATTTATTTATTTATTTGCTTCAACTCTAACAGGAATTCATAACCCTAATTAAAGGAGTACCGTTAATATAACGTATTTATTTATATATTTTCAGATCACCCACAAAGAGTAATTTGTTTGACTTTGACAAGGTTACTGAGAAGTCATTTATGTGTAGTAGGAATAGAAGTGGACCCAGGTTAGAACCTTGAGGCATCCCTGAAGTTACATTGAAACTATCACTGACATGACCGTTATACCTAACACAGTGTTTTCTGTTTATTAAATAAGATTGTATGAGGCTTAGAAGAGGCTTCGTTCATGTTATAAAGTTTGTTTAGCAGAATATCACAGTATCAAATGCTTTTGTAAAGTCTGTTACAATATGTACTTTGCCCACTCACATCAAGTTTTCCCCGCAATGAAATCCGTAACTTCTACAGGCGTGTTGATTGTAGATCTATTCGATAAAAAGCCAAGTTGATATTTTGAGGTTATATGGATAAGTAATCTGTTATATATTATGTGCTTGTATATCTTAGCCGGGGCAGATAGGATTGTAATATGTCTAAAACTATTCATTTGTTTGCATAACTTTCCTTTGGTATTGGGAAGATAATTGCATCTTTATCTTCAAAAACTGATGTAGAGACAAAGAAATTTTTGATTTTATGAAGGGGATGTTGTAGTGTTTCTGAAACCCTTTCACTACATACGGTGGTATGCTATCAGGTCCAACAGACATTTATGGTTGTAAATGCTTAAAAACATGTTCAATTTCTTGTGCGTTATGTTATTGTTCATGTTAGTACCGTATTTAATAATGACTTCCTTTCTTTCAGGTAAGGAAGTAGCTCTTCCTATATCACCGCATTTCAGACTGCACTACATGGTTTAACCTATGCATTCAAGGAAGTTTTATTATTACGATACTTAAGCGAAGTTGTAAGTAAGTGGTTTCGATCTTTCTAAAATGTTAGTACATTTTAAAACAAGATGATTTGTGGATTTCTGCTTTTTATTTTATTACACGCTTTATCTTAACTTGCTCTGCAATCATCTCTGTTACAAATCTTGTAATTGATTTTAAACTAAACTTCCCATCATCCGATTTCTTTGAAATTTTGTAAAATTGCTTGCTTCCGATGACAATACAATATTCATTAATTAGATATACGATAGAATAATCCAGTTAGCTGTAATTAATTAATTAATAAAATAATTGAAAATTATCCTTAAATGCACACAACACCGCATCTATTATGTGAAGTTTGGGTTGCCTATCTCTCAGGGAGTTTAATATTTTATCTATTACACATAAAAATAATTTAAAAAGGATTTTAAAAATCACGCTTTTTTAAGATGGACTAAAAAGTAAAAAATAAATAAATTTATGAATCGGAAAATAAAAGCGTGGGTAATTTAAAAAAAATAATAAATTGAATTAATCTTATAAATCAGAAAATAATTCTTTTTTTTTTACTTTTTAGTCCATCTTAAAAATTCGTGTTTTGTTTAATTCTTTTTAAATTATTTTTTTATATACTAAATCCAGATTATCGTTTAACTAATGTTATTGTGACCATAATCAAGATTATTTATCTTCTCTCAATTAAAATATCAAGTTAGTAGCCAATTACATTGTTTGAATCAGTAATATTTCAGTCAACTTTAATTGAGGACTTCTGAAGCCCAGAGATACAAGTCACATTTACGAATAAAACAAAGCTCAAGGTAGTCTTTTATATATAACCCGAAATATATGTGACATATAACTGTCATATTTTGTGGAAAGAAATACTGAGTTTGAATTTAAGACAGAGTGCGGATGAACGTACTAGTATACAATGTCACTTGTCGCACAGTAGCACCTTACTCGTCACCTCATTTACCTCCACACTAGCAAACAGAATTTCCCCACACAACTTAAAATTGTTTTTAATAATAGAAAAGTTGCAATTTCCAGACAAAGACGCAAGTAGGAAACTACTTGAAAGTCAGTCATTTTGGATACGTGATCTCCTCCTTAACCCCTACGTGTCTTCCCCCTTGCTTTCTTCTATCTGATCATCCCTTCGTAGCAACTCCCAAATTATACAAGATCAAGTTCAAACGGTTATTGTTATTCTAAGCGTGTTTGGTCAGAAGTCGGTAGTGGCGGGAAAGGGAGACACACCTGGCAACAATGTCTTCACCTCCCTTCGCTTATCTGCGGAGCGCATCAGGTTCTCGTTCTCACTAGCAATGCCACCTGGCGGCAAAAGTTAGAGATTTTTAAAATGCCGCCTATGTCCCTTGCTATTAGAGAAGATCCGTGGGGTCTTGTGCGGAATATTAAGAGGAACCCTCGTAGCCTGAGCTGAGACCTTCGAGTTTTGAAGTCTGCCTCTGCTTGTAGGACTGCAAGTTGCAACCAGATTTCTGTCCCCCTAAACCCCGCTGTTTCCTCCCCCTCTCCAAGTTCTGACTTGGTTCACGATTTGTGCAGGAGTTATACGACTGAACACAGAGAGACTGCTACAACTTTCTTTTTCACAGCAGAGCGAACAAGGTCAGAAAACGAACGTTTTTCTGTACTTTAAAATAGTAAAGTGTTTTCTCTCTTTTTTTTGTACCAAAATACCTTGAGCTAGCACACAATTTTTTTACCTTTTTTTTCTGTTCTGTTTTTTTTTTAAATGTTAATTTAAATATTTGAGAAAGCAGAAACTAATTAAAAGTTGAATGTTTCAATTTTCCGTTTTCGTTTTTTTTTTTTCTCTCTGAAGCAAAAGAAACTTACAAGTAGACCTCACTACTTCACCGTTACGTTAGCAAAATGAAACAACTGCTGTCAGGTCCAAAGTGGCGAGATCAGAACCATTTTATGAGTGCTGAGGACATGCATTTCTCTTATTGCCGTCATTTTGTCCCGTAAGAATGCTATCTGTGGAGCTATGTTCATTGCCACTGTACTTATCTGTTATCTGCTACAAACAGCGAATTCGTTTGGTCACCATTCAAAGTATTGTAAGTTGTAAACCGTTCTAGATATGCACTAACTTATTATTGTATGATATTGCTCGAAAAATATCATTGCTATTTGATACCTCACATGACCCTCTTTCCATTTAAAAAAAATGGCGTCGATCCAATATGGCGGATTTCAAGATGGCGGTCATGATCCGGAAATGCCATAAAAACAGCCCTCCTAATCCGATTTACATAGTTAAAGTCAGAACTATTGTGCTCCCATCTATTTCGAAAAGAATCTGACTTTGAACTATCAAATTATATTGTAGATGTTTCCATTTAGTTTCCCCATATTTCCAGTGCTCATTAGCAGTTAAAGGTTTTGTCAATATCTTATATTCATCCCTACTTTACGACAGTAGTTGTTTCATTTTGCTAACGCAACGGCGAAGTGGCGAGGTCTACTTATCAGTTAACTTATTAGATATCCTGCTACGTCATCAGAAAAAAATGTGGTAAAAACGTTGAATTTTAGGGACAGAAATATCAGTATCAGAGCTGAAACCGTACCAGTTTTGATGACCCCACGACCCAGTCCTCAACCTGATCCGATCTTGACCCAAATGACAAGATTGACTTTGTGAACCGGGTACCCTATGATTGAATATTGATTAAGGCCTCATACCACACAACTACCTCGGTGGGTTGTTATTTGCATACATCTGGGCATCGGCTGATTAATGAGGGTGGGGGGCATTGCCTCCAGTAATTTCAGAATGACTAAATTTTCCATTCTAAAAGAAAGTTTTTAAAGTAATTCTCCCACCCACCCACCCAGGGTCTCTCTCCTAAATCCGCCCATGCCCCTGGGTATATTTTTGTTCTTTTCGGATATATATGACACTATATCCACATGCTATTACATTTATTAAGAACATTTTGGAGTAGAATGTTTCGTGTTCTGAGAGTAAAAACCTCCCTGTCTCTATCAGCGCCTGAAAGATCATAAAACCTCCTTTCTTTCTTTCGGGCATGAGCGGATTTAAGAGAGAAACCCTGGGGGAGGGGGCAATTACTTAAAAATTATCGTTTAGAATGAAACATTTAGTAATTCAGAAATGACTGGGGGCAATGCCCCCCATAAATTAGGTCATGATTTCAGATCACCCGTCGGGAGCGAGTCACTGAGTCGAAATCGGGGCACTGGGTCAGACTGGGTCCCAAATATAAGAGCTTTATTATTATATAATTAAGTATTCGCTATAACAGTCAAGCGAGTTCAAAATGAACGAAAAGAAATACAAAATTGGCACGACTAGAGCTCTTAAAATGGTTATGCGCTTTTTCTTCAGAAAGTTTCAACTTTCTATGCCTGAATTTGTAGCATGCAATTTAATACAACGAAAAATGTACTTTAGAGGCATAGAAAGTTAGTGCTGCTCTCTAGTGTTAAAAATAATTAATGTATACTAACTTTATTTTACTTTTACCTATAAAACCCGTTTCGTAACTTCTTGCACAGTTACAGTGCACAGAATGGATGTACAATTTAATTCCTTTCATGTGGACAAAAAAAAATCCGCTTAATTGTACCCTCGAATTAGTGGAAAATAGCTGTACGATAGTTTTCTTTTCCGTTCAAAATGTTGCACGATATGGAAACACCGAATCGGTATAGATAACAGTCTCAAAATTTTAACTTCTTGTGTCAATTAAGTTTTTGACTCGTATTCCTCGTTCCTTGAAACAAAGCAAAACACGACCAAAATTTGATTTAGCATATAGTCACACTAAACGTTAATAAAATAAAATAAAATAGCACTTTTTTTGGTATCAAATTATTGCTCACTGGTGATTGAATAACTAAACAGCACGGATTCCGGTTCGGCAAAGGAAAGTCATGAGGCTTGAGATCCTTCAATCCTGACAGACTTTTTAGGATTTTCTTCTATTTTACGAGGTGAATGCCAGGATGGCATCAGACATAAATTATCGCATCCATACCCCCAGGAAGTGTGATCGCCAAGAGGCATCATCCTTTAGACGTGAAGAGTTTAAGCCTGAAGTTTCCAGTTCCGCACATAAAAGAAATTGAATCACTTGTTGTAAGTTACAATCTTACCAGATTTACTGAATATTCTTCGCTTTACTCCCTAACGACCAAACTACATCAAGTGTACTATATATGAAATATGATGTCGGGAAAACGAATGTGAATGCCCGTGTCTTCAAATATCTTTACTGACTACTCGTGCGCGCGTAAAGTGTGTTGACAGAAGCGGATAGATAAGAACATAATTCCCTTTGGAAGATGAGATTATTTGTATATTCCTCCCAAGATATGCATGCATAAGTAGCAACTCTGGTTGCCTCACATATGATTTGTTTCTGCCTAAAGAGGAGTCCACGTAAGTAGTGTTTGCCTGAAAGCAAGGTAAAATATATTTGTCGTCAAGGAACTCTATATCTACCCTGAGATGATGAGGTTCTAAAAGTTTTGTTGAAAGTTGCCATTAACGTAAAAGTTTGCGTGTACTTGTATGTGTGTGTGTGTGTGCGAGTGTGTGAATAAATGGTGAATAAGAGAGAGAGAGAAGTTTTGAAATGTATGAGGCACAAGATACGTGTTTTCCTTGCCAGCCTTGTCTTTCCACTTGCCTTCTCAACATTTCGCGAAAGTTCTTGAGTGTAATGTATAAGTTCTCCCCTCTCTTTCTGTGTGTGTGCATGTTGGAAAACAACTTTTGAACCTCTTTTTAAAATGAACTATTTTACACAGTGGCGAACCGTAATTTTATAATGCTGGACTCTCATGTGAAATATTTTAATTACTCCTTCTTTCTTTTTCAAGATGACGACCACTTAATATCAGTTGTTGAAATTAGTAGTTATTGGACCGCGTTCATCGCTTGCGATATCTTCAAAGTTGAAATGGGTGAGTCAGGGCTGAAATCGGGTCACTTGTGGTGACCTGGTGACCCGAACATTAGCGACCTGGCCCGAAATTTAACCCAGTCTTTGATAATATTGGCGTTACTAAGGCTGTAGTTATATTTATTTAAAAATAAAGTCCAATATGAATATCCCTTAACTCTTTATTTATATGTTAAGGAATCTGTATAACTTGTGATCTTTACAGGAGTATAACCAAAAGTCAGGTCATTGCTAAGACAACGAGAATTATTGTTGAACATACATTATTCATATATATTGTTATCCCAACAGTCTTTGTGATTCAGCGAAACTAGAATAGAATGTTGATCCGGTTGCCCTATCTTGAGACGATTTCACCTTGTCTTATTCCTTTGGCATGATTAAATAAATATTTTTATTTGTGACATTCACAGATTCTTTCAGGATGCCCTTTCCAAGAGTGTCTTCTGGAATCGCCGTAGCTCACGCGGTAAAGCATCCGACTACGAATCAGGTGGCCCGTGTTCAAATCCTGGCCAGGGCACTGGCGCTCTGAGGTACACTCAGTATTCTATTAAATTGAGTACTAGAGTGTCCTTGGTATTCGTGGGCACCTTAGGAGATGAAGACGGCAAGCGTGAGACTGACTACCCCTTTTCAATTCGGGCCGTGGATCGAGAATATGTGAAGTGCTAATTCCACAACTCGCATGCGCTGTTCACTGAGCATGCATATCGCACTTTACCCTTTTATACTTTTGTCTTCTGAGAGGTAACACCCACACTCCGGTTACCTCTGAAAGAAAAACTGTTCAGAGGCAAAAATGTATAATAAGGAATGATTTTTTAACACCGTGCTTTGGCTTCCGGGTCACCGACTCAAATAATAATAGACCTAATAACTCGGTCCAAACATTGTCCCGAATGACCCGGTCTGGTTAGAAAATTCTGCATAGAAAGGCTTTGCCACAATTTCACATACTCACATAGTTCTGTTTCTTGATTCAAGATTAAAATTCTCTTGATTTTGCATTGTTAGGTTTGACGTGATACGACAAGTATATTTCAAGCTTGATACAACCTCGATTTTAACTACATAAAATATTCTTGAAGTTAACAACCCAATTCCAAGCTTGATTATCCCTTGCCTGAACAAGGGACTTCGTACCTTTGAACAATCAAGGATGGTTCAAGTTTGATAAAAGCTTGTTGCTTGACACGGCAAGCTTGTTTACAGCTTGTTGGCTTCACGCTTCAAGGCAAAAACAAGCTTGGTTCAAGCTGATTTTGCGATGTGGGATTGGTATAGGTGTCGCAAGAAAATAGTGAAAATCTGTGAAGAAAACAGCAATATCCTAGTCTAATATGTCCAATTTTCGCAGAAGTGCAAATTCTGTAAAAATACAATGCAGACAGGTTACGTCATCGCCAGATCGAAAACGATCAATTAAATTGAATTTTGAATTTGAATTTAAAGTATGACCTTTAGGCAACTAAGGCTCAGGCCGGGAAAGGGGAGAGGAAAGAATTCGGGAAGGTGTCGACCAGGGCCTATGTTGAAGGTTCCATCCCGGCATTTGCCTGGCGGCAGGGAAAAAAACCTTGGATAAACCTCAATTAGGATGGTCGGAAGCTGGGATCGAACCCATGATCTCCCGAATGCTACGCTCTACCACTGGACTACGGCTGCTCGATCAATTAAATCGAGTTGCACTGAACGGGAACCTGAAGTTCATTTATCCCTAACTCCATGTTTCGGGCACTACCTTGCGTTACAACCTGAGCGCATATGCTGTACAAATATCATAAAGCAATGCTGTCATCAAATTCCTAACAGCTGGATAAATACAGATTGGTGAATCAAAATCTAAATTGTGCTTTCGTCTACCTGGTTTTGTTTAGCATCTACCGTATGTTGTAAATTGAGTGCAAACAGTGCAGAAATACCATAATTGTAGGTTTGAGTGTCACTAGATAGAAAGCAGCAATGTCCTTGACCACAAATCTGAAATCAGTTTCTATATGTTTGTTCTTAGGTATTAAGGAGCGTTCAGAGACTGAATGCGTATAATATATAACGGAGCTGAAACCTATCACCGGGTCAAGTTTTGGACTGTGTCAATGGGTCTATGCATGGGATCCGACGCTTTGAATTTCGATACATATACCAAAGATAATTTGATTTCGTTGGTAGAACGTTAATGTAACGTGTTTTTTAACTATTATATTGAACTGTGTTCTACATTAACTTTGTACGTTAATTGCATAAAAATTGTGCTTAAAAGCGAATAAAAATAAAATTAACTACGTTTCTCATGTTCTCATATGCATGTTGAAAACAGATTGAATTTTAAACTAAATTTCAACACATATTTAATTTCAATAATAGACCGTTAATGTGAAGTGTTTTCCATTTTCCTTTTCAACTATGACATAGATTTTGCTTTATATACGTTTTTCTAAGGCGACATATTACACTTATTGAGAAATACGAATTTAATAGTGCAGCGAGAAAGAAGAAATAATGGTGAAATGACACGTCTGGACTTGTGTCGACTGCGCTCAAGACTGTTTTTTAATACAAATGACGTCATCGTAACAAAAAGCGAATAGTAAAAGAGTAGTGACCCTTAAGGCAAGTTCGTTGTCAGCTTGTCGAACTACCAACGACGAGTACGGAACGTTCCAGCTACGATTCCCACAACAGACGGTTGGATAATTTACTGTTGGAAAATTACACCTATATCATGATGAAAGTAACGGACAAAATGCAACTAAATGTGTATGCTAATAGACAGTACCAACCATGCTCTTTTTTGGCCAACTGAACCCGTTTCTTCATTGTCCGCTTCTTGATTTCAATTCAACGTCGAATAAACCGTTGAACAGGCGGACATTTCGGTACATTTACAACGTTAAAATTACGTTTCGGTACTAACGTTTAATCCACGTATTTAAATCAGTATATGTAAACACAGATCTGAACTTAGTTTTTCTTTATCTGCTTTAATTTTCTTTTTTTAGATACTACACTGCTTTTTAAACCGGCGGATGAGTTTAACGAAGTAAAGACAAGATTATTTGCACTTCTAACTTACATTTTAAAAGTTTCTTTTCATGATTTTCTTTAAAGGAAATATGATTTCGAGAGAAGTTAACAAAGTTTCTAAAAGGAAGATGATCCGGGGCTGAACTTAATACAAAGATTTTCCTTCACTTGCTGTATTTTTCTTATAAATTGTAATACAGAAAAAGAAAACTCATTGCTTTTGGAACAGAGCAGTAACGATGAAAGTGGGAAGAACAGGAAGAAGATAAAATGAAATAAAATGAAGAAATTTAGATGGAAGAGAAAAAATAAAACCAAGAATTGTATTGGAATGGTGAGAAAGAGAAAGAATAAAAAGGTTGAGAGTGAGTAAGGGGGATGTATGTGGTAAAGGGTAGTCAGTGAGACAAGATGTTTAAAAACCCTCCAAATTTTTTTAGTAGCAATAGAGCGGGGAAAGGTCGTGAATAGAAAGGGATTATTTTATTTTTTTTATTTTTCATAACCAGTTTTTTCCCTTCCTTTTCCTTACACGTGAATTTCCCATAAATGAGAAATCAGAATGGTGGAAATTAGCTTCTGTATAGTACCAGTTTTTTTCTCTGTTCCGTCTATATTTCTTCTTTTTTTTCATTCACTGAAAAAAAAAATGATTCAGGGCTCGCTTTCCGAAACGTCCCTGAGGTCACCATTGAGCCATTTTCCCTGTCGAGCTGGAGAATAATAAGCAACCTGGGAAAAAAAAAATGACGAGAACACTTTGTGCATTCAAATTTTATATATATTATCTCTCTCTTTCTATGTGTGTCGTAAATGTTCATGGACCACTATTAGTTACAATTTTAGCGGTGTTAAATGTTATGCAAATATAGCTTTATCTATCTATCTATCTATCTATCTATCTATCTATCTATCTATCTAT
>JAGDQP010026810.1:0-25553 GCA_022664845.1 Lepisma saccharinum
CCAAATCAGGTCATGCAATTGCATGACCTGCCTATATGGCGTGGGCGCCTCTGTACATACATACTCATAACTCATTATTATTATATGTAAGCCTAATGTGCATTTCAAATTCTAACAATTTCATTCAAGTTTTAAAAAATTATTTTGTGTAATATATTCATTAATAAAAGCTTTTAATTCTTGAAAGCACAAAAAGAAAGATTTGTTTTATGATTATTCCATTTTCAGATTAGTATTACCTATCACAGTCTTTTCGTCTAAATTCTTTGAACGAAAGTTTGCCTTCTTTGACAGGATAGATAATTAGTGGGTCGCGAACATTTTTTCAGACTTAAAAGGTTCGTCCCGTAACAGTAAAGTTTGGCAACCGCTGCAATACGGCATCTGTTCATACAGAAAATACGGCATCAAACATGAGGCATAGAGACAGACAGCCTATGAGTGAGGCATAGACGTTATGCCCCAACTACGAACAATAAAAGACAGTTCGCGTTGTAAGCAAAGACAGAACACAACTTGATAGGCTCTGTATTCACGTTATTGCCAAATTTACTCCTACTTATATCGTTATATTATTTCCCAACATGAAATATTTACCGGTATAACATTTTCAAGCAAGAAACACATCAAAGTTATTTTGATTTTTAATATTTCTCCGATGAACATAAACATACGTTTACACAACTTGATAAATAGTATATTGAAGATGGTTAGCATTTCTGCCATAGTGACATCTCTATCAGACTAACACTAATAAAACTCTGGTATTGTCAGCATTATTTCAAGTACTTTAATGTTGGTTTAAAGTTAAACGGAACTCGGAAATCATATAATTCAAATGGAAAATCGCTCTTGTAAGAAAGAAATTGTACATTTTTGTGATTTCTTTTCTTTTGTAATTCTTTTCTTTTGAAAGGCCTTTTAAAATTTTAGGTAGCTTATAATAGTTCCCTACCCCATCCACAGAATACACACTAGCTGCAAGTAATGCAAGAAAGTTGAGTATAACCACTGAAAAAAAAAAGTGTTCTTGTTTATTTTCTAACAGCAGAAGGCAAAGACGACCTTAAAATGGCTTACCTAAACTTCAGTTTCACGCAACAAGTTTAACGAATCTTGCATTATGTCCGCGTTCGGTCATGGTTAAGTATCACATTCTGACAAATGTACCTCGCTAAAACAAGCTTAGTCTGCTGTAGAGCTGTTCTGATCATTTATATGATGACAATACCGATATAAAGATAGAAGAAATAGTATCAAGGAAATAATGGTTCACATAAACTGCGTAGTGAATGACCTAAGAACTAATAAAATGGGAATTCTACTGTATCTGATTGTAGCATTGTAAGGTTGAATGTTTCGAAAACAAGGGATTGAAGAAAATGTATTAAACTTAATCGATATTCCAATAATGCTGTTTTCTTTACAAAGCTACAATCAGAAACATCTGTTACTTTCAGCTCCTAAAATAACTTATTGACAATATCTAGTTCCATTTGGAACTTCTATACGAAATTGTATTTACCTAAGTTTACAAATATGTGATTTGAATATGTTATGGCAATATGCTTGCATATATGTGGTACTTAATAGATACATCTGAAGGCAAAGAATGTTGAAGGAAGCTTTAAATGAACTTATTTCTTTGCCTCGAAATGGCAGGAACATTATGTTATGAGTTGTATAACTCGTTTGTTGTTGTATGACATTTCTTTTAAAAAATCTTTGTAAGGAATATATTGCTTACATAGATTACCTTCTTTGATGTTCACAACAGTTATTATTTTAGGGATTTGACTTTGTCATTTATAGATATTTGTACACATATTATGTGTGATTTTTGCGTAACATAGACTGATGTGCTTTTCTTAGTGTTTTACATCACGTTTGTCAGAGTAATCTGATTCACAAACCGGTTTACTATAATTTACGTATTAGGAATAGTTAATAGAAAGTAGCACTATTTAGCTATGCGTTATACAAAATACGTCTCTTGCTCTTTTAATACAAATATGCAATAAGAACTCTTAAATATGTTATGTCTACGTGGTGACAGCATTAAATTTCACGTTTTTTTTTATGGGATTTAAATTCTAATTATTAGCTATTGTAAAGATAGTAATGTAAAGGTAGTTAACAGTTGGGAAATACAAAAACTAAAATAATAAAACACAAAAAAGTTGCAACTACTAGCTATCAATATTTTACCACCACTTTTATTGTGAGACTCTTAGGGTATCTTTTCATGAGCGCGCTAGATGCGTGCTTCGCTCGCGATTGGACCAAGTAGCCAATAGAAAATACGTAACGCGACTGTCGCGCGATCCCCGCGAGGAACTTGAATACCGTACTGCATGTATCGCAGCTAACGGATAGTAAATAGTAAAGATGGCTGTCGTATCGGTTTGAACAAAATATAGGCCTAAGATCAACAGATAACTAGGGGGTAAAAGACACTCACCTCAGCAATGTTGTATTTTGCATTGTTTTTCCCATTACAATTAGCCGTGTTATACCTAAACTGTAGCTGTGTTGTGACCTTTTCAGTCATTAATTTAACTTGCCTATTTTACCCGTCATATGATGGAAATAAATTCGTAATAATAATTTAATTATTATTCGTAATAAAAATAACTTTACAGAAGGAGGAAAGGAAGTGACGTCTTACTTGAGAAGCTACATACGATATCCGCCAGAAGAGTTATGCTAGCTAGCGGCCACCAGTGTTAGATTGACTTGTGGCATTTTTGTCAAAGAAGAAGAATGTTTCTCTAGTACTTCTCAGTCACAAAAAAAAAAAAAAAATCGAACTAGTATAAGTTGTGACCCTTTTCTCGCAAACGTGCGATGTAATGGTGACATCTACCGATTTCAGTCTAAGTAGGAATTACTTCAATGCTATTCGTGGCACGAAATTAAAAAAAAAAATCCTGTATTGTGCACTGTGTTTGAAATTATCGTGAGTTGGAAAAGACAAAACGAAATCTTAAAACAAGTTTTTAAATTGTAAATTGTGGTAACCCTATTTAAAAGTCATGCGCAACAAGTAAACCTTAGCTCCTGAGGTCTTATAGTTTTCCCACTAGCGGGGACTAAAGCTTAAAACCTCTGAGAAAGATATCGGCGAAACGCTTTGTGCTGAAATAATAGTTCTTTACGTAGAGCCCTCGTGGAATAGTAGAAGATTATTCGCTTGCCTTGCAAACGGCCCGCGGTTCGAGTCCTGGTCCTATTTACTTTTCTGTAGTACCTGTGCAAATGTTCTGTGCTACAGTATTTTTTTTACATGTAAACTGAATCTTAGTGTTCTGTGGCACTTTTTGTTCCTTCTTTTCACTTCATTTATCTAAAATCTGCTAATTTATATAGTATGCATTACACATTAGGGTGGGTTGATTTTTTTTCAGATTGGGGTTCGAGTTGTTATCAAAAGTTGTACATTGGCACCATATAAATCCAAGCCAAATGTGGCCGTCCTAAAACAATATTTAACCGGGCTTCTGGTCCCTAAAGGTCCATTATTTATATTTTTAATTTTATTTATTTATTTTATTTATTATTATTATTATTATTGCAAAACAAGGAATAAAAATATGATACCAGTTTCCACATTTTGGGGTTCGAGTAGTTATGTAAAGTTGTGTATTGGTGCGAAATAAAGCCCCGGTTTTGGTCGTCAAACATTTTTGGTCCTTTTCAAAGTAAAATTCTCGCAGGCTCCGGGGCCAGGCTAGATATTTTTTGATCTGGCTGTGTTTCGGCGAAGAAACATAACATAACATTCTACAACATTTGCATGCTATTCAAACACAAATTTATAAAAAATATAGGACCTTTTCAAAATTAACTTTTTCTTGGGCCCTTGGCCCCGGGTAAATGGTTTTTCATCAGGCTTTATTTCGGACGAACAAACATAGCATAACATTCTATAACTTCTGCACGGTATTCAAACTCAACATTTTTTGGGGGGGAAGGGTGCAAAACGTCCGAAATTTTATTTTTAGAAATTTCAGTTTGAGTAGGGTGCAAAAGTTGTAGAATGTTATGTTATGTTTGGTTTCCGAAACACAGCTAGATCAAAAAAATATCTAGCCGGGCCCCGAAGCCCTCGAAAATTTTACTTTGAAAACGGCCAAAAACGTTTGACGGTTAAAACCGGCCATATTTGACATGGCTTCATTTCGCACCAATGTACAACTTTTCATGACTACTCGAACCCCAAAATGTGGAAACTGGTATCATATGTTTATTCCTTGTTTTGCAAAATACAATTGAGCCCTTTAGGGGTCCAGGGGTTCGGTTAAATATTGTTTTAGGACTGCCATATTTTGCATGGCTTTATTTGGTATCAATACACAACTTTTGATGACAACTCGAACCCCAATATCTGAAAAAAAATCGATCCACCCTATTACACATGTGCAATTACTATTTTATTTTATTTATTAACCTTTATTTATTCTTATTTTCATTCTGTTTCTGTATTTATGTGAACATCAACTATACTATGTAAATTAGCACATTTTAAAAATAGAGCAAAAAGAAAAATACGAATGAAAGAACAAAAATCCCACGGAACACTAACATTCATTTTACATCTGAAAAGCATACTGTAGCACATAACATTTCCACATGTTACAAAAAAAAAGTATTTTAAAAAGTACATGAGCAGAACTGTAACCATGTACCATTCGCACGGCAAGCAAACACTTTTCCATTACTCCACGACGATTCTGTGTAAAGAACTATGATGCCAGCACAAAGCGTTTCGAAGATATCTTTCTCGGACGTTTTAGACTTTAGTCCCCGCTAGCAGGAAAGACCTCAGAAGTTAAAATTTACACATTGCACATGACTTTTGAAGCCTTTTGAAAGGAAATGAATCTCACCCAGAAGTAAGAGTTTCAGGTTTGGTACATTCCTGGTCAGAAGACGAATCTCTTCTGCTGACAGGTGACAGGAAAGGCTAATTTAGTGTTTTGTATGGAGTATTGTTCTATGAGGGGGTTAACGCAGACTCGACGGAATAGTGGAGAAAGGAAATTGAAAATACCTTCGAAATGTGGATATGAGGATTAGAAAAAATCATTTAGACACAGAAGATGTATACTGATGAAGTACTGAAAAGAATAGGCGAGAGACCAACAATCACTGAGACTATAAAGAATGGGAAAAACTGGTTAGGACATTCGCTGCGCAGTGATTGTATACTAAAGGTACGAAGGAAAAGAGGAAGAGGTAGAAGACGAACTCAGTTTCTTGACAGCATTAAGGAAGATAAATCGTACGCTAGAGCAGAAAGGAAAGTGCAAGATCGGGATGAATGGAGAGGAATTAGTTTGACTTGAAGGATCTGCAGCTTTCAGCAGAACACTAATCATGATGATGATAATGATTCTTTGATTTATTCTCACAACAAGACAACGTTGTGACGTACTTGTGTACCAATACAAGAGATGACAGCACCATAATATATTCTTAGTAAATTACTTAACTGAACTACGAAATCCATTTCAAGACTCAGCATTTCAGAACGTCCCTCGCAGTTATTACTGCTAGACATAGTCAACCTGATTTTAGGGCCAGGTATCAATAGGCTGCTCAATCTCTTTTGACTTCTAACCGATTATTCAAATATCAAAATATAAATTTAAAATAAATTTCACATGACTACAGTCATCATGAAATTTGCAGGGGGAGGTGACCGGAATTACATCTGTTTTACGTCCTCCTCATCGTGAGAATATAACCGTTTAAGTAAATTTTTTATAATTTTTCATGTCAATACTGACAAGTATATGAACTTCCTATTGTATTTTTCTTCTCCGTTAAGAAGTAAAAAGAAGGCTGTAAAATTAACCCAAATGTTTCGGCATTCTGGAAAATTGAACTTGAAACTATATTCTTATGTATGATCAAACCAGTGCAGGGGCTTTTTATTATTTATATGAGTTTCTCAAGAACGACTTTAATTGAAACTTTTTACTACTAAAATAAATAATGGTTTAGATAAAAAAAATATGAGAGAGCTCCTACGCAGGTTCAAAAGTTGACATTTTTAATGTATTCTCAAATTTCAATAATAATTTTCTTTTCTTTTCTCAAATTAACACAAATTGTATCTGGAAAAGGATAATATTCTTTCAATATTGCTGCTACTTGTTAAAACGTATGAGTTTCATTTTGACTAAATGATAATTGTCAAGTAATTACAGTAAATAGAAATCGTTATTTTTTTTGTTTTTATGTCCCGAAATATAAGATTTGTATTATATATATTCTTAATTACATTCAAAATGTTTGATTTATGCCAAAAATCAAATCATATTTTGGTAGATTGCCCCCATGGGAGTGGAAAAAGGCCATGTAGTTTAGATGGCGTCTAGTGCTGATACGAATCTAAACCATAAATATTTTTAACATACTGATCAACTCTTTTGTATTACTCACTATACATCACCAAAGGCGTAAAACGAATATTCTGAAGCAGACAATAACTAACTGCCTCTAAAATAATCTTCCTCGTTTATCTGTTCGCCTGTAATAACATTTGTCGTGGATGAAGAACCTTTCTGCGTGCGTTTTGGGCCATAACCTTACTCACATGACCATTACACATTCCATTATAGCTACTGATGTATATAGTGTTCTTTTCGTATGCATGTGATACACAGAAGAAAATGTGATTTCTAGGCAATGAAAAATAAAGTTCTAAATATATATCAAACAAACAAGAATTTTATTAGAACATGAACTCCCTCACACACACACATTAGGGAAACCGATACCTAGAGTTACATATGAAGGCCACGGACGATCTACCCGTCCTCGAAGTGTTTGAGTTTTTGGAAATTTGGAGTGCGTATCATCCAATCGTTTGCCGTGTACATTTCCGTTTCAGTCCTCCGCGGAATTGATCGTCCAATTTGTTGGTCTATCTTTATCGACTTTACAGAAAGCGGAGTCATCCATGATCAAGTTCAAGGAACGATTTGTTTGAGCTGCAGAGCCAGTATACCAGAATTTTAGCTGTGATTTTTACTGATGGAGTCAAATCTACTATATTTGTTGGATGTGCGTTTGTTGTTGATTTGGGTGCCAAAGGACTTCTTCTTCAGCATTTGGCGTTTATTCTACAAGTAGTTCACTATTTTGAAGCATCCTTGTTTCTTCAAATTCGCTCAGTTTCCTTCGAAGTTCTTAGTTTTCTCCATGAATATTAAACATCCGCTGGTACAACATAAAAGATACTTGCCATAAGCTCTAATGGCGCTAAGGTCGCATTTACATGGATACCGAGAAATGCTGATGGAATTAATAGATCATGTTGCCGAGTTAGAAGGGATCTGTATGCTTACCTACACTGTAAAAGTAGGAGACACAACGTTCATACGAAAAATGGAGGCAGCTGAGCTGCCTCCACTTTTTGGATTAACCTACATTCAGCCAGTTTTCGGTTGAACGTTTTACTTTCTGTAAAATTTCAAAATGCGTGTATAATATATACATACATACATGCATACATATATATGACTGTTCCAACGTATTTCATTCAAGCAGAGCATTTTTTAAAGTAGAAATGAATAAAAGGTAATATTCCTTTAAAATAAAAAATAAAAAAAGTAAGTGGTCGATCCAGGGTCCACAAGCACACTGATCAGACGATCTTGCCACTTAGCTACTTTTTATTCTAAGGTGAAACGCACCCTAACCGAATGCGCCACCCAACTGATTTAACTCTTACAACTCTTTCAACTGATTTTTCCTAACTACGCACAACACAGTTAAAATCACATCCATGCCCGAGGCGGGATTCAAACCCACGATCCTTGACTCGACAGACTAGCGCGCTAGACTGTTCGGCCACCTGGATCGGCTCGAAGGCAGTTGGTGTTTCTGGCTTAGCGAGTTATATCTTCTATAGCTAGGGTTTTCTGCTAAGGAGGTTAATAATTAACAGGTTTTTGATTTTACTACGAGGAATGTCTCGTGAAAAAAGGAGAGATACATTTGCTACAGTGTAAATGTATAAGATACATTTATACCTAATTTAATTTATCTTTCCGCCAATACAATCCTTGCCGTTCTCGGTCTACCAGTGAACTGTTTCCTGTTCACAATGTAAAGGCTATATAAACACTCAAAATGACGGGGCGTTCAGTGACAAGTAAGTAACGTTACTCCTGTTACTGGATTATAGAATATCCAACTAAGGTTTAAATTTCATCCACAAAAGTACGTAACCTCAAAATTGCCAGTTTAGCTTACACTTCGATTAGAAAATGGGCTAGTTTTAAGCGTAAAATAAGTTGAACGTTCACCGACAAATCACTTTGTCCAGTTTCAACCCATTTTCAGTTAACGTTAAGCTATTACCAAGAAAATGTTAAACTTTAAAATGGAGTTAATTTTACCAATCCTTCCACTAAAAGGCTTACACTATATCCACGTTTAAGTGTAAATACAACAAAACGCTAATTTTCGACTTTTATTTCTCCATAAAGCGGAGTAACTTTCATCTATTTCGTGTTTCAACTTTTTACAGTGTACCGTGTACCGGAAACCAGTCTATGTGGAATTTCTTCAATCAAAACTTTTGTTAAATCGATATATTGGGTACAATTTTCATCGTGACTGCTAACCCGAAACATCGTAGGTCACTTTTTGACGAGATATGACGTAATTCGTCTCGCTGCTGCCCAATATTTGCTTGTTTGTAGCTCCGAAACCACACACATAGGCCTACTTCCAGTTATTTCAAAGGCACTGCTTTCTCGTTTTGGTGTAAGAAATTCACTCTTCAATAATACGCTCACCATCAGTTTTAAATACCGATTCCGATAAATATTTGAAGAATACTCAGATGATTAATTATTTAAGGTTTGTGTGAAGCAGCGATCGCTAAAACTGGATGATCTTCGTACATTTCTAATGCAATTTTTTTATAGCACGAAATTGCAATCCTGCTCCAACAAGTTCAAGGCGAGAGAGTTCAAACTTTCAGAGAATAAAGTTTCATAACCATTTCATGAGTTCTATCCGTACCGATTTTTTAATTGTCTCTTTTGTTCATTGTTGAAAAAGTTTAATTGTTATAGGTTTCGATATTCAGGATTACATTTAGGCGATTTTAACCATAAACAGAAAGAAAATTAAAAAATCGAAACGAATTGAACTCTTGCAATGGTTATGAACTCTTTTCTATGAAAGTTTGAACTCCCTAGATTTAAACTTGTTGGAGCAGCTTTACAATTTCGTGCTACGAAAAAATTACATTAAAAAATGTACGGAGGTAGTGCTGCCATCTAACGTAACCAAAAAATAGTTCCTACCACATGCTACGTATCCACTAGATTAGTGAATACGTTCGTCATATTCTAATCAAGGGATTCGGGTTCGATCTCCGTTTTGGGAACCCTATGGATCTTGTGCACACTTAAAATTTTAGGTGTCATCCTAAGATTGTTACAATCACAATGAAAGTAAATGGAAAAGCATTATACACTGTAAAAATAGGAGACACAACGTTCATCCAGAAAATGGAGGCAGCTGAGCTGCCTCCACCTTTTGGATTAACCTACATTCAGCCAGTTTTCGGTTGAACGTTTTACTTTCCGTAAAATTTCAAAATGCGTGTATACATTACATATATATATGAGTGTTCCAACGTATTTCATTCAATCCGAGCATTTTTTAAAAGTAGAAAAGAATAAAAGGAAATATTCCTTTAAAATTAAAAAAAAAAAAAAAAACTTGATGTGGTAGGGTTTCGATCCAGGGTCCGCTAGCATACTGGTCAGACGCTCTAACCACTTCGCTACGAAGACAGTTGGTGACTTTGGCTTTCCGAGCGAGCTATGGTTGTACTGTGAAGGAGGTTAATTATTAACACGCTTTTGATTTTACTACGAGGAATGTCTCGTGAAAAAAAAGGAGATGCTTTTGCTACAGTGTAAAGATTTATACCCAACTTAATTTCTCGGCCCACCAGTAAACTATTTGCTGTTCACAGTGTAAAGGCAATGTAAACACTCAAAATGGCGGGACGTTCAGTGACAAGCAAGTAACGTTACTCCTGTTACTGGATTATAGAATATCCAACTAAGGCTTAAACTTCATCCACAAAAGTACGTAACCTCAAAATTTCCTGTTTAGCTTACACTTCGATTAGAAAATGACCGAGTTTTAAGCGGAAAATAAGTTGAACGTTCACGGACAAATCACTTTGGCCAGTTTCAACCCATTTTCAGTTAACGTTAAGCTATTACAAAGAAAATGTTAAACTTTAAAATGGAGTTAATTTTACCAATCTTTCCACTAAAAGGCTTACACTATATCCACGTTTAAGAGTAAATACAACAAAACGCTAATTTTCGACTTTTATTTCTCCATAAAGCGGAGTAACTTTCATCCATTTCGTGTTTCCAATTTTTACAGTGTACGTTCACTTTGACAAAAAAAAACCTTTTGACGAGAATATCTATTACCATCATAGAAATACAAATTGCTTGATAAAATTGATTGTATGGGCGGTAATAACACAATGGTTTACACTGGTTCCGTCAAATTCCTTAATGATACAGAAGTAAGATTTCTTATCTTACTAGGTGAAGAACCCACTAATTGCAATAAGACCAAGCCTCCTTGGTTCAGTCATTAAGGGCACGGATTTCATATCGGCAGTGGTTAGGCAGGCTAGTTCGAATCCTGTTCTTGGCCATCTTCTCTATGGTTTTCCAGGGATTTATTCACATCCAGTCCAAGACTCTGGCCGCCATCTTTCCGTCCGTGTCCATTAAGAGAGCTCTCCGAGAGATGCTTTCCTAAAGGATAGAGACATGATAATCATCCTGATTGAATATTTCCGGAGATTCTCAGGTCCCACAACACCTATGTCGAAATGGTTCCTAATTAAAGCACTGGCTGCAACATTGCCCACCTCTGCGATGGAAGAATGATTGCCGAATGACGCCTTCCCTCAAACGTGAAGGGGTTTATGCAAAAAAAATGGTCAGTTCAACTCATAAAGGAAATTACTTATTTCTCATTGGAAATATCGATATGAAAGGGTTAGGATACAGAAGAGAAAGCGAATTTATAAACTTAAAGTCTTAAAACATGTTATTATTGCCTTCTTTATAATATTTATAATCGCTCATTGCTTTCTATAATTCAAATTACATTTTGGCTACAGAAAATAAAAAAATATCAAATACAATAGAGTGAATTGCATATTATTTAAAGTATGAATCATCAAACACAGTGAACAATACAAAGACCATTAATCAGTTAGGCTTTGACCTCACTCACTCTCCTCTTCATCTTGACCCTGAAATATTCGTTTCATTTTTATTTTGTTATTTTTTCTTCTTCTCTTGAACAGGAAGTTGCTTATTATCTAAAGTGATGGTTCATTCACAATAATATAAATGCACGAGGAGAGAGAGAAAAAAAAGAGACTATGAAAAACACATGTTCGACTCATTGCTTCCCTTACGTAATAACAACTGGTTTGTTTTTCATCTTGCTTCTAAAGCAGAACTATAATTTACAAGACTAGATACATAATAAAACCTTTAATTTCTGCTACATAACTATTCGCAGAGAGATCTTAATACTTGTGTTCAAGATTTCGAAATGAAGCACACAACTATTTTTTTGTTTCATGTTACGCATAGATTAACTACAAGGAAATTACGTTCCCAGAAGAAAACATAGTATCAGAATAACATTTAACAAGAACAAATTTAGAAGTCACTTAAGGTTAAAGAGCATATAAGAATGATAGTTTAGGATCATTGAGTTCCTTGCGTAATTTAAAAGGAAAGAAAGGCAAGTCCGTTTTTTTATTTCCTCTTCTTTTGTGCTGCTACATCTATTACATAAAAGCATAGATTGGATCTACTGTACTGTAGATAACCATCCATTCTTTTCGAAGCGTTTCTTCCTTTCGGAACACTATCAACCCGACTGTCATCACTGGTAAGAAAATGAATTCTGAAGATGTGGACCACCTTGTAAGTCAGGACGTCATCTTGGCAGCGTTGCAGACCTACGTAGGGAAGGAGGAAGTATCAGTTGACAAGATCCAAGTATCAAAAGATACTGACGAGATTGAAGGCTACACATCGATTATATTGCGTGTGTGTGTAAACTTCTATCAGAACGGAAAAATCGAAACTCAAAATTTCATAGTGAAACGACTACCGCAGATTGAAGTGCAGTTGAAGTTAGTTGCAGAGACCAATATATTCTCCAGAGAAGTGTTTTACTACCAGGTCGTTGTTCCAAAATTAAGAAAGTTTCTGAAATCTCCCTTACCGTTGTCAACATGTTATTTCGCTCAAAACGATGGTGTCAGTGATTTGTTGATATTTCAAGATCTTAAAAGTTTGGGTTTTAGAACTTTAGGAATGGGAACCGATCTTAGTGTTGACCACTGCAAAATTGTTATGAAGGAATTGTCGAAGTTACACGTCGCTTCTGTAGCACTGGAGAAGGAAGAGGCTAAAAATCTGCTGGATTTGTTTCCCATCTACACAGAAGATGCCCTGTTTCAGTCAACCATGCTACAGCCAATGGTTGAAGAGAGTGTTAATACCATTGTTGCATTGTGTCAGGAAATTCCAAAGTTCCAAAATGTGTCGTCAGTGCTTCAGGAGAAATTAAGCACAATATGGGATCAGATTTGTGAAGTGTTGAAACCGCGAACGGATCAAATGAATGTGCTGTGCCATGGAGATTGTTGGGTCAACAATATGATGTTTCGATGTGACAAGAATGGTCACCCTACTGACGTCAAATTTATTGATTTACAAATAGTTCGTTACGCATCACCATTTACTGATATTTTATATTTTCTGTACTTGAGTACCACCAAAGATATCAGGGACAAGTATTTAAATGAAATACTGGAAGCATACATCACCTCCTACAATACACATGCTCAAGAGTGTGGTACATCTATTGAACCTCTAGAGTTTAATGAAGTGAAGAAGAATTACAATGCAGTGCGCTCGTATGGAGTTCTAATTTGTTCCGCTTTTAGAACAGTAATGCGTCTTAAAGACGAGATATTTCCAAAGAATCATAATGAGGACGGTGACAAATTTGATGACTTGTTTTACGGCGAAAGAATATCCGTTACCAAAACGAAATTTGCAAAAGATGCAGAGTTTCGCCAAGAAATCACTGATGTCATTACAGAACTATGCGAGTTTTACAGTATTTAATAAGTGCTGTTTGTAATTTCATGTGTTACCTAATCATCTAAATAGTTTTCATTTTCGATTTTTGTTGAGATATATTTTGTGAACATTTAGATACATCAATACATTCAAGTGTAGTGCAGAAGTAGTTTAATGTTATTTACTGGCGTTATTAAGAGTACAGTCATGGTTAGCGTTATATTGTAATTCTTAATAATCAACATTTCTATAAAGTAAAAAAATAGCTGTGTTAATTCAACACAATGCGACGTGCTAGCGTGACTACCACTTTTGTGTGTTAAATCAACACAACACACGGTGTTTATTTCAGTACTGGGAGAAACAAATTACGGTTGCGGCGAGATTTGAACATGGGTTGCTCAGTTAGAAGGCGAGCGTCTTACCGACTTCGCTAAATCGCCAGGTAGAAATAAAACTAGATGCAAACGATATTTATTGAACAACATTTGAATTAAACGACTTACACTAGAACCAAATAACGTAGCGGGGCAAAAATATGTTGCTGAACACCCACAACAAACTAAATTACTCGCACGAAATCACTTTCTATTTGTCAATTGGGGACCAGAATTCCCAGTCATTGAGAATGCTCCATTTACAAGAAAGCAAGCGATTAAGATGGCGACATACAGATATTTTCCAAGCATTACTGCTTTCTTATCTTAACAACATGCCGAATGCTGCGCCTACTTTCAAAGAAATGGAACATATTCTCAATGAATGTGGATTGTGATCCCTAATTGACTAAATGGAAAGGTGATTAAACCATGGCATAAGTCGTGAAAGTAACTTTGTTTGTGTTTGGAATTCAGCAAGATATTTTTGATCCTCTATACTGTTGAATCTATTGTATTTTCTGTCTGGCGACTTAGCCCAGGTGGTAAGGCGCTTAACTTTCAACCCAGTAACCCACATTCAAACCTTGCTGCATTCGTAACATTATTTTCTTGCTGGTAGTACCGAAATCTTCACCGTTTGTTGTGTTGATTTAACACACAAAAGTGGTAGCACGCTGGGACACCATATTGTGTTGAATTAACACAACATTTTATTTACTATGTTTACCAGACTGACAGCTATGGCTAACCCCGTCATATGCCATCACTCACACATGCGACGGGCTTAGGCATAGCTGAAGGACTGTACATAAATGTTAGTTAAATAACTACTGAAGAATAACGCTTCCGGAATACCTTTTCCGGCGTACGTCGTGCATAGTGTCGCCCACGAGACGAGACAAGAAAAGACTTGAGGCTATCTCGTCTGGTCTCATAGAAACCTTGTTTCGTCTCGAAAAGGTGTGCTTGTCTCGTCTTGTCGTCTTGAAGAGCTCTGTCTCGTCTCCACTCTACTTGTCTCGGATTGAGTTTTATTTTTAATTTGAAAAATTATTATTTAATGTAAGTTGGTAACACTGACAGCTCGAGTGTTTGGCGACTGGAACACCAATATTCTTTATCAAAGTATTCTTAATTATGTCGAATAATATTTAAGGTAAGTTTGGTGCTGGTACCTTTAATGTAATGGAAAAAATTAAAAACAATTTTATAGAAAATAGGTTGGCAACAGTAACAACTCCCGTGCTTGGGGACGGGGATATCAACAGTATTTTCCTACTGTAGTCAGTAATGTTTACAACAATTATGGTGCAGATTGATGTGAAAAATTGCATTTTAAAAAAGGGTTGGCAACTGTGACCAACTGTACCATTCAAGATGGTTTTGGCAGCTCTAATCTAGTCCAGCCAAAATATTTTCAACGATACCTTAACTATCTATCCATACAAAATGGTTCCTGAGACTAACTATTTTGTATAAGGATGGACGAACGGAATAAGCGGGATTAGAAAGTCCCTTTTTGTTAGTTATACTATTGATGTAATTAACGTTGATATGGATGTTCAAAGAAATATCTCATTCCCACTGACTAATCCTTGATACAAACTAAATTGCTCTTTTTGGATATTTCGAGACACTTGAGACGAGAGGAGACTTTTCAAGATCCATATCGCCTCGTCTCGTGTGCAACACTAGCTCCTACATGTCATCAACATTTTCCTCCTCGGCAACAGGTGTTCTTAAAACGTGAAATAAGTTTCATTTTTACGTACTATTTTTAGGTCACAATGGTTCGTGGTGTCCTTATATCTTGCAACGTTAATTTAACTTATTTCCCACGTCATACAATGATGAAATTTTGCACAGCGACAAAGTCGGTTGACAATGCAATATTCCATTGTTACTTTCATATATTTCCAGATATTTATACATTGTAAAAACATATTTTAGTTATGGACTTCTTTATCCTAAATGAAATACTACCCTTCAACGATAATGGGTTTCACTGATTGCAGAACGCTTTCGGATTTAGGTCAGAAAACATTAGCTTGAGAAAAGTATCCAAACATCGAAATAACTAAAAAATCAACAATTAAAAAGCTTTTTAAAAACACACTTTTCTTAAATTATTCGTATTAGAAAGTAAAAAAAAACATATTTTGTTTTTGTATGGCTAAAGAGAAAAGCGTGGGGCGCGACAATTGAAGAATTTATAAAGTGACTGTAGATGAAGAATTTATAAAATGAGAGAGCCCCATGTTTTTTTCTTGTCATACATAAACGAAATTATTTTTTACTTTCTAGTACGAATAGTTTAAGAAAAGTATGTTTTTAAAAAAGTTTTTAAAAATATTCTTATATTATACACTTGGAGTAGAACTACCCCAACTTTCCGCCATTGAGAGTTGTGTATGTCCAAAAACATTTATCGTATACTTCAATGAAGAGAAGAAGAATCAAAGCCATTTTCTTCACCAATTTGTGAAGCAGTCGTATATCAAAGTCGCTCTGTTGGTACGTATTTGTAAATTCTTATGTAATGCGGGGAGTATATACTCAAGAATTTGTCCTCAATTGTATTTGAAATTTATTTATGGTTTTTAGGCATATTTGGCGCAGGCTGGAATAATGTCATGAAGTGGATGGGAAAGGTAGCGCCGAGGTACGTAGTTAAAGTACCTTGGCGCTACCCTTTAGGTGCCTCAGCGTAGTACGTATGTAGTTACGGTACTTCGGCGTAGTTAAGGAATCCCGACATTCGTCTGGTGAAACTGAGGGAAATTCTGGAAAAGTTCAGTCAGGATGGTCGATAGCGCGGTTCGAACCAACGTGCCTACCAATTTCCGATTCGTAGTCCGTGACGTTACCGCCTAGACCACGAGGGCTGTATTTGTCCTTATTTATTGATATGCTATTGTGCCGTGAAGACGAGATAGGTAACCAAAATGTCACAATGAGAATACGAGAAGCAGACAAAGCTCTCGTATAATCCCTTCATTTCCATCAAATAGCATATTAGCGAACAAGTTATTTGTCTTGTGAAACATCAGTCATGTATTCGACTGTCACACTAGAGCAACCACTTTCTTAATTTTCTGTTCCTAACTGAATAAATATCTGTTAATGAAGTGACTTATTATTAATGTGAGATCAGGAAACATATTCGGGTTTCAATCGAAGGTAGATTCCGAGTGCAGAAAGCACAATATATTGCCACTTGCCCTTTCTCACCATTGTAGCTTGCATGAATGGAAGAAATATTACAAGACTTTCCACACCGGCTTTTTAGACTCTGATTTCTCTATTGCAAACAAACCTTAGAGAACAATATTTACAAAGGAAATTAAACCAAGCAGCTACAATATGAATGGAGAAAATGAAAAGAAAGGATCGAATCCGAAACCCGCAAGTCAATGAATACTTTGGTAGAGGGGAAAATATTTCTATTATTAATATTAACGGTATTATTATTTTTCTTTTCTGGTTGCCTTGTTCTGTTCTTTATTCATTTACTTTTACCTCCTATACTTTACAGAGACATAATTCTTGTATACCATATATAAATTTCCTTAGTTCGGTTGTCCTCTTCAATATGAGCTTCAAGTTCAGTGATGATTAGACTGAGGATGTACGTATAGGCAACGAAACCTAAATTTAAGGGCTAAAGTAATGACATTTAGGCAACAAAGCTGAAAATCGGTGGGGAAAAGAGTCCCTAAAACGATCCATTATAGGCGCTTAAAATAGGCACAAAAGCAATGAAACAGACAGTAAGTAATAAGGTATTTTTCATCCCATACACTGTAAAAAATGGCAGTACATAGATTATTTTCGCAATCAGATGACGAAATTAGTTAACACAAATGTTAAAAAGAAACATCTTCAGAGGAAATCGCACTTGACTAAAGCCGTAGAACTATTCTTTACATACTCCTGAATAATTGTACTAATTTTGGTAGGTGATTATTGAGAATGTGTAAAATTAAAAATAGATTTCATAAAGATTTTACACGCAACTGGAGTACAGAAAATTTTCAAATTGCTTAAGGTTATCTCACTGATCCTTCACATATCACCTAATGGACTCAAAAATAATAAATCAATTGAAGGGCAGTATTATGAACATGAATCTCTATATATAAGAATGAAATTGAGTATGTTTGTGTTATCATCATGCCAAAATAACTTGACCGATTGGAATGATTTTCCGCACATGATCATACACTGGATCAGACTACAATGTTATCATATCTTGGATTCAAAATGGCCGCCAAAGAACATTTTCCACACCGGTTGAGCTATACATACGAAATGTGGCAAAATAGATATATTATCAAGAGTAGTTAAAAAAATATCGCAACACTTTGAAAAAGTCGCCATCTTGGATTCAAAATGACCGCCCAAAAACATTTTTCAAACCGTTTGAGCTAGAGATGCAAAATTTGGCATAAAGGTGTATTATCAAGATTATTTTATGAAAATGTCACAATACTTTGAAAAAGTCGCCATCTTGGATTCAGAATGACCGCTCCCCCCAAAAAAAAAACATTTTCCACGTCGTTTGAACTAGAAAAACGAAATTTGGTGTGAAAGTGTACCATCACGAATAGGTTACAATTAATGGGGCAAACCTCCCGTATGGGGACGCAGCCCTCGGAAGGGTATAGTGGCAGATCTGCACCATGGGGGAGCAGCCCCCTAAACTCCCCAAATTAGAAGCGCAGCCCACTACGGGGATGCGAGTATTGGCAGCAGTCCCGATGACTGTTGTCAACAAATTTTATTCACCCTACACAACGAGCGGGCAAATCGGCTAGTGTTAACTAAATTTCCTGAAATATATTCAATTGAAAAAGTGTTGCGAAAGTGAAATAATAAAACCTATGTTAAATTGTTGGGCCTGCCGTCAAACCACAATTCTTGGGTTGACATATCACCAACAATATAATATAATAAACATGTTAACAAAAAATGTAGACTGTCAAACAATATCTGATCTGTCCAAAGAGTGACACATATACCAAATGTAATGGTGAATTATTACCAAATAATATTCAATGTTTGATCGCAGGTAGGTTCAGGATCTGGTAAAAGAACCAGATCCAGAACCAGAATTAATGATTTTATTTTAAATCCTGTTTGTCTTGATTGGAAGGGCAGACACTCATATATATATTCAAAAAGTTTGGAACAGCTAAAACATTAACAACTTCAGGAAATATATAATATATATAACAACATTTTGTTCATCAGTAATTTCATTAGCAAAATGTTTATCTGCCTCTGTTGTTATTTGTTATGATTTTATTTTAGAAAACCAAAATGAATTGAAAAACTATTTTACACAAGGTCGACATAAACAATTGTACTAGTTTTATTTAGAACAAATAAATCGGTAAAGTCTCGAAACAATTGATTATAGACATCACCAATTTATTATGTTTATTCCGTCAGGATAACAAAAAATTTAAACATGTTTATGATGAGTATGCTGCGGGTGATAAGGCATTTTCTAGATTTAGAAATATTTATTCAACATGTTGGTCTGAAACACATGGTTCTTTGACAATTGATCGAAAAACAAATGAAGGAAAATATCGAAATAAAATCTAGCATTTTTATTGTAACATAAACAACGTTGTAACAACGTTATATCAAAACATAACGTTATACGAAATTGACATAAATAGCATGATGAAAAAACAAACACCTCGTTTAACATAAAGTCTAAACGTTCTGTTGATGAATCAGATGCAAACATAAAATTAGCAGGTTACATTACTAAAAGATTCAAATGTTCGAAAGAAGATCGTAGAAGATATTATGAGAGAGAGAAATAGGTTGATAACCTAATTATAGATGCTATCAGCATCCTGGGTCAAGATATTAAAGATGTAACTGAAGATAATTGCAATTTAATTACTGAACTCATTACTGATGTAAATCAAAATATTTTGAATTGTCCTCAACACCACCTAAAATATTAAACTTGTTTCCACAGCAACACCAAAATCATCTCAACAAATAAAGCAAAAACCAGAATCCTCTGAAAAGAACTCCGAAGGAGGAGTACTACAACCAGAACTATTAGCCACTCGATATCTGAGCACAAATAAAGCTGATAAAGATGAAGTGTTTGGACTGTATTTACAAAATATTCACGGTGTAAATAATTTTAAAATTTTTAACCTTAATATTAATTTTGTTCAAGATGTTATTATAATATATGATGGAAATAGAATAGATCAAGGTGGGGTATATGAAACATTTAAAGGACAGAAGTTTTGTGGGAATTGTTGACTCGAAAACAGCCTGTATTATACATTAATGAGGATTATAAAACATATGTAAAATTTAAAAAAAAATGAAAAATGTATTATTTCAAAATAATGGCCCAACACAAAATAGAGTAAAGTCCATCATTAGTGAAAGTATAAAAACCTAATAATACCAATTTTAATTGAATTGAATTCTGCAACAGGTAATCAATCACAACAACAACATCCTAAGGAGAGCATAGGTATAAAAATATATAAATTTACCTAAAATTCTGGCAGAAAACTGTAGCATGACCTTTTGGGGGCAAGGGTTTAGTGAATTACATTATTAGTAATTTACCATTTGAGTTCCATTTACCTGGTTATATCTTTTATGCCCGAGGCACACAATTTGATGAGTGGTTTGCGAGAGGTGAACGTGGAATTAACAGACCGCATCAGGCATGTCGAGAACATGATATTGACAAAAAGAATTTCAAAAACATTGACGCTCGACACATAGCAGATAAAGATTAGAAATGAAAGCCTTGGATCGATTTGTTAGCAAAGTTGCGGCTTTAGGAGAAAACGTGGCTCGTGTTGATTTTACGTTAGAAATGAACAGAACAACAAAATTTGTCTGTGGAGTTTAGAGATGTAAAAATTGTATAAAAATAACATGTGTATAAAAATATCAACAGAGATGAAAACAAAGGGAATTGCTTTTCAAATTCAATTTAATGATTTCAAACATCTTTCAAAAATTGATGATATTTTAACAAAATGCTCTACGCGTAAAGAAACAAAAATGTTCAAAAATGGTCACAACATGTCACTCACAAATTAAAAATTTTAAAAATCGCACAGATGGGTTTATATTCAGTATATCAGCAATTGTAGCTGCTTTACATGCAGTTGGGAGTTTAGCAAGTGGTGGTGGTGCTATTGCCAAAGCGGTTATTGACACTAAGAGTAAAGCAGGCAGAACTACCTGAACAAAAGCGCCATAATTAAATAGTTGAATCTTCAATTTTAGCACAGAAAAGTGGAAACTACAACAAATAGTAAGCAAATTAATAAGAAAGAACAACGCCCAAGAGGGGCTCCTGGACCACACACAAACAGTGGGCGATTAACAATTATGACATTAAGCGTTTGGCTAGAAAACTAAATATCAAATACTTTCACAGTGTGTTTATATCTGATAACTTGTTACAAATAAAGTCTCCTAAAAATGAATGTGCAATTTGGTAACTTTGATAAATCCAATAATATTGAAACATACTGGATTTATTACTGAAAAGTGGTAACGGAGGTATGTTTGATTCATTCCGTGGAATTACGCAAATATCATTAATTGATTATCTCAAATTAAGTTCAGAGCGGCCATTGATTACTGAATATGATGGTGATAAAGTTTAAAAATTAGATGATGTGATTTGTGGTCACTTGTGTATCAAGTTACTGAAGTTTTTATCAGATGTCTCAGAGAGAACTGAACCCCCAAAAGCAGTTTCATTTCTGAAATATAAAATAAAAATATAAATATTTTTAATGACATATTTTCATAGTTTACCTATTGTTTTACATTGATCCCTCTCCATCTTGTGTCTAAAAATTGCATAATGAAATTCCTAACCATAATTTTAACATAAAAGTTGCTTTGGTTGTTTTTATAGCATGTATTTGATCCCAAATGTAACACTAACCAATAATTTCTTCGCTTACGGTGAGAGAAAAATTGTAGTACCACCAGGACAATATGTGCTCCTGCATGAAAATCATATCACACATGGAATTGAAGTTACACCAAGAGAAGAAAAATTAAATCTCGAAACTGTTTGAAATTTACTTGGTTTTGAAAACGAAACAATAATTAAACCGACACCACATTTCGTCCAATCCACTTTTGGTCCAACAGATTTTTCGTCCACAGGACATTTCGTCCAATCGACATTTGGTCCAAAGGACTTTTCGTCCACAGGATATTTGGAGGCCAGGCCAGGGAAGGACATTTCATCCAATACACAGCCTAAACAGCTGGAGCTACTAAAACGAAATTTAGTAATGTAATACATTATCACTAGTAGGTTACGAAAATATTACCAAATGTCTCCAAAGACGCCATATTGAACCCAAAATGGCGGACTAGAAATCAACTTTCACACCGTTTGAGCTAGATATCAAATTCGGCACCGAGGTGTAGTATCAAGAGTAGTTTAGGAAAATGTTACATTTTCAAAAGTCGTCATCTTGGATAAAAGATGGCCGCCAAACTAATTGTTGTATAGAATACACAGCCCAAACCGCTTGGTCTACTGAAGTGAAATTTGGTATGAAGATACATCATCACTAGAGAGTTAAAAATTATTACAAAATGTATCCAAAAACGCCATCTTAGATCCAAAATGGTGAGCCCATAAACATTTTCCACACCGTTTCAGCTAGAAATACGAAATTTGGCATAAAGGTGTATCATCAAGAGTAGATTAAGAAAAAAAATACAACATGTTAAAAAAGTAGCCATCTTTGATTCAAAATGGCCACCCAATGTCATTTTCGTCTTCTGAGCTAGGAGTAGGTCACGACAATAAAAGAAAATGTTTAAAAGTCGCCATTTTTAATCTAAAATGACGACCCCAAAACCCATTTTTAAAACCACTGAGGCTAGAAAAACGAAATTCAGTATGAAGACGTACCATCACGGGTAGGTTAGAATAAATGAGGCAAACCTTCAATATGGGGACGAAGCTCCTCCCCCCGGGTTGTTGGGAGAAGATTGGCACCATGAGGGAAAGGTGCACAAAGAGAGTAGCTACGATAAAGGGGGCGCAACCCCCAAAACCCCAAAAACACCCAAGTTGGGGTGCAGCCCTCGCGAGGGACTAGGGGCTGCGCCCGCATTGAAGCAAAGAAGCAAAGCGAATCCACATAATATATAGACCCATTGTCACTCACTGGCTGCCTCACTGACACTGATCATATTTCCCAGGCTAAACTACTGAAACTAAAAACTACAAATTTGGTATGAAGGTGTATGACCAAAAGTAGGTAAAGGAAAACTTCCGACATTTTGAAAAAGTCGCCATCTTGCATTCAAAATATCCGCAAAACCCATTGTTGTATTGAATATACAACCTAAACGGCTGGAGGTATAGAAGCGAAATTTGGTATGACGTACAAAATCACTAGTAGGTTACGAAAATATTAAAAATGTCTTCAAAGACGCCATCTGGAATCCAAAATGGAGGACCGTACCGTTTGAGCTGGAGATACGAAATTTCGTATGAAGGTGTATGACCAAGAGTAGTTTAGTAAAATATTGCAAAATGATGAAAAAGTCGCCATCTTGGATCCAAACTGGCCGCCAAACATATTGTAGTACAAAATACATAGCCTATACCTCTGCCCTAGAAACTCCAGATTTAGTATGAGAGTACATCATCGCTAGTAGGTTACGAACATATTAGAAAATATATCAAAAGACCAAATCTTGGATCCAAAATACCGGACCAAAAATTCATACCGGACACCGTTTAAGCTAGAAATATGAAATTTGGCACAAAGGTGTATTGTCACGAGCAGTTGAAGAAAATATTACAACTTTTGTTTTAAAAATCACCATCTTGGATCCAAAATGGGCGCCCCAAAACCCATTTTCTATACCGTTCGAGCCAGACAAACGAAATTTGCTATGAAGGTGTACCAACACTAGTAGGTCACAACAATATAAGAAAACGTGAAAAAAGTCGTCATCTTTAATCCAAAATGGCTGCCCCAAAATCTATTTTTCAAACCGCTGAAACTAGAGAAACGAAATTTGGTATAAGAGTGTGCCATCACGAGTAGGTCACAATAAATGAGGATAAACCTACCCTGTGGAGGTGCAGCCCCAACCGAGGAAAGGCAGATCGGCGCCATGGGCGTGCATTCCCCCAGATACTCTGGTTACGATAAAGGGGGCGAAGTTCCCCCCCCCTTTATATATATATATATATATATATAAAGAGAGAGAGAGAGAGAGCGGCTATTACTACTACCATTCAACTTTTCGCTAATGTCCCGAACCACATACTGAGTTATATCTAAACTCTGAAAGGCACTGGTATTGCTGTTGAGTTTCTCTTCATAATATGCACGATTCATAAATTTTGATTTCTTTGCAGAGTAGGCACATGAGAATATTTTAAGTATCCCTTAATTTTTATTCCCACACGAGATAGGAAATCGATGAAAGAATTTTTAGATCTTTACGATTCATGCTGCACACATTCATTGTCCAATTCAGTGTGTCAGTTGTGAGTGGGTGAACACTTCTTGCGTCGACATTTCTAATCGAAGTATTTGAATTAAATAAAATATAGTTCGAAGAAAAGTGATAATGTGACAATTACATTTTTCTGAGATAATCTGCGTCTTATACGAAGATCGTAGATAGAAAATAAATAGCTGTTTGCAATTGCAATACACCAAGATGACTAGTGACGTATTTAGGGGCTGGTTCGGGGCAGACTTTTCCCCAGAATTTTACGTTTGGGGGAAACGGATATTGTCAAGGAGGATATAAGAAAAATCGATATTAATTTCGGTTCATGTAATTAAGAAGTTAGATAAGTTATGTATTATGACTTTTTTACAAAATATTTCTGGCAAGCAGGAACTAAGCAATATTACACGTTTACATTGTATTAGAATAACTAAAATTGAGAATAATAATTTATGTTTCTATGAAAAATTCCGGTGAATCATAAATCATTTTTTTTTATGACAATAATATGCATTTACATGGATCACTAAAAATTATGGACAATTGCTTACAGCAGAAGTATCAGTACTTTAAGGAAACTAGTAGTACATGAATTACTTTCAAGAAATAAAATTTACATATAAACAAATTCCTATTATAATTTACAGAAAAAGGGTAATGCTATCCTCTGTGTGATATGAACGCGCTGTGAATTGCGCATGGGGAATGTGGAGGTAGCGCTTCACATTTTCTAGGCTTACGGTAGGAAGTGAGATGGGATGTTGTGTTCCACGCTCGACCTGGTACTCAATTTGATAAGAGGGTGAGTACACCTCGGAGCGCCAGGTATGGGAACACTACGAGAAAAATCTCCATTCTTCTGGTCGGCATTTGAACCCGTGCCGTCCGATTAGTAGTCAGACGCGCTACGACTAATCTCAAAAGGCTCTTCACTGACTAACATTTAAGATCAACTTCAATCACGGAGACTGCAAGAGATAATATTGCTAGAACCCCTGGCTGAAGCGCACAGATATTGGTAGCAGTGGTGACCCTACGTTCCTTGCGCTATCAAACTAAAGGTGCAGTTATCCGGAATCCTTTTAGAACATGTGGAATTCTTCATACCAGTGCTAATACTGCAAACGATTGTCTCATATAGTGTACTTCTAACAAGGGAAGGGTCACTCAGATCACCCCGAAACCCTATTTCAAATTTCGTACACAGGTAGGTCAGCCACAAAGAGATTACCACACAAAAAATTAGCTGCCATTGAATAAAGGGCAAAGTTTGGACGCGGTCTGTTATACAGTGCTTGTCAAAGTTCCAGAATGTCAAAGGTCTATCAAAATATTAGCCACTTCTCTTATTTTTTTGTAATTTCGTAGAATCTATCGAAAATGGAGCAACATACTCGAGCTTCTTCTCTTTCTTATCACTCATGTAAAGGTTGTTTATCACTGTCAAACTTTTCCTATGGTG
>JAGDQP010026811.1:0-25552 GCA_022664845.1 Lepisma saccharinum
GACTAAAGGAGATTAAACTATGTCCAATCTCAATTTCGGCAAAAATGGACTTATCAACGATTGGTACGCAACGCTTCACTTTATCTTCCGCTAGAAAGATCCGTCACATATCTATTCCTAATTAACATGTTTCTAGAAGCAAGAACTAGGATAAGTCAGGACTAAACTAAACATGTAGCTTACTAGAAATCTAGCACCCTAATAACTAACATAGTAGCTTACTAGTTTAACAAAGCTTGGCAATAGCAAATTATATCAGGCCCTAAATATTATTTATTATTAGTAGAATAATATACATATAGTAGTAAACACATTTACCTTGAAGTATTTTTGTTTAGTAAGACAAATAGTATAATATACTAGGATCGCAAGGAGAGCAATATTAAAACTGCTATATAGCGAAAAGCTGTTTTTAAATAAACACATGCTGATCAACTCAGACGATGTAGAATAACTGTACACTTACATCAGCCAGCGAGAATTTTCAGACACGAAGGACAAAAAAGAAAGGAAAAAAGGAATTAACAACTCACCCTTTGATGAAGCTCTGTGAAAGGAATAAATGCAATAAAAGGTAGCCCTATCTAGGAGAAATTGGGACAATTCAAAACAAAGAAATAAATAAAATCAATCAGGAAAAAGTGGAGGAAAACAGTGGGTTTCATCTAGCTTATTGGTTCAAGGTCAGATTATTATATTCGTTCATTTTAAGCGTAAAAATATTGAATAAATCTGTACAAAGGCACAGATTAATATTAAATATATTTGTCATATCTATAAGCCTCATTTTCTACATGCAGAAGTAATCATAAAAATGAGATTACAATGTTGACTTTTACAGCTATTAAAAACAAACCCTTATGAAATGATTACTTTTTAAGAATTATGTTGTATTTCCGAACTGTAAGCATTCTTTTCTTCCTAACTTTGCGGTATATTCTACTTTGAACACGAAATATATTTCTATATCGTAAATGTAATTAAATTGTTTTCTATGTACTGTATCAATGAAAATGAACCAAATTATGTATAAGTGAAACATATATAGCTGTAGAAGTCAAAGAAACTTGGCTTCTGCACGTAAAATGTTTTTAAAATGTAGACAAGAGCATGTTTACTTGTCAATATAATTGACAAGTTTGCTTTTATATAATTTGCACATTGTTTTAATACGTTGATTGATTTTCTGTCAGAGTGAGTGAAACATAAAAGAGAAGGTTTCAAAGAACAAAACATAAATAAAACATAAGTTAACCGAAATGGTTGTTTAAAATTTTATAGATATTGTGCATTGAAGTCAGTCTACCTTTAGTCGTGAATAATATACGCACTAAATTGTACAGAAGCTAAGTTTTGTGCTGCATTCAAACAAAAGCAGGCATTTAAGTAATTAAAAGGGGGAACTACAATATTTTAAAATAAGCCATAAAACCAAACCAATTAATAAACAGAAATCAAACAAAAAAAGGACCAAAATATAAAATAAAAAAAAACTACAAATAATTATTTCATGGGTGGAGAACTGAAAAATGTACAAAGTAACAAAAATGTATTGAGGTTATAAAAAAAAGTATGTATGAAAGGGTAACAGAACATAATTACATTCAACACTGAAACAAAAAAATAATTTCGAATATGATGTTCCATTAATATAGTCTACTTACAAATAGTTCTATCTGCAATTAATCAGAGATTATCTCAAATTTCTAAACTAAATAATAAAATAGTGAAATTTCTACTTGTGTACGTACATACATTTTAAGTTTCAAATGTTTTTCGCTCATGTAATTTAAGTCCATTTTACATATAAATTTATGTTAAAAAGCAAAATAACTCAATTTAAATGGACATACATTACATATACTGAATCACGGAAACTTAAGTTTTTAATTTGTAATTCAACATTCGTCGATTATAAGGAAGTTTAGAGATGTAGATGAATATTTAGTAAGACTTTAAACCGAGCTCTATCATGGGTTAGTTAATGTTTTATTTACATTAAGTCAATCAGTCAACGCAATTTTCCATCATATAGTTCTAGAAACATGTAGCGTTAGTTATACAGTACGAAATGATTTAATATTCCTGAGCAGTCGGAAATAATATTATCAAAGATACGGAAGTTGTTTTCAATAATCAATAAGGAATAGCATATGTTTTGTCTCAGTAACTGAAAGGTCTCAGAATGCTTTAATTGAATGTAAATTATATTTTAATATGTTTCCCTTTCTAATAAAGTAATATGTACTTTTTTATCTTAAATCTTATACTTCGATTAAGGAAAAAAACGAAAAAATCAACATTTCAGATTTATTTAAAGTGTAATAAAATGTAGAATTGGTTAAAAAAATATGTTCATTACTTCCTTATTATCTTATCTAAGAAACAGGGATGAGTTTCCAATATATAACGTGGCCTTGCATAGTATTTGCAATGTATTTATCTAACTATTGCTTCAAATGGTTAACTTGATAATTAACAGAAGAAAATTCTTATTTTCATGATTTACTTTTTACGTAGAACAAAAATATAGAAGATCCACAATCCCTGTAATTAAG
This sequence comes from Lepisma saccharinum, assembly GCA_022664845.1. NCBI lineage: Eukaryota > Metazoa > Arthropoda > Insecta > Zygentoma > Lepismatidae > Lepisma > Lepisma saccharinum. The sequence goes on from JAGDQP010026811.1 coordinate 2,559, forward strand.
AAATAATATAATTCATACATTAAAGACAAGCAGGAAAGTTGCATTTTATTCGATGATTTTCTAACATGACTAACACAAAACTTATTTAGAATTGTTTCTTTCCAATCTTTAAAATTTAAAATATTAAAAAAAACACAGTATTTTTCAATATAAGACTTGTGAATCAATAAAAGTTTTAATTAGATTAGAGTTCTTTAAACTTAAATTCATTTATGTTAAGAGATTTATTTTATAAATGTTATCATAATTATAAAATTTCAAGAACCTTTGAGGTCACATAAATACAATCTGTTTCACTTTCAATATTTTAATTAAATATTAAAAATTATTAATATTAGTATAGTATTCAGTTTATTGTAGTAACTTAAAATCTTTGCTATAATCATTATTAGTATCACGACAGAATTTCATATCGAATATTAATATGTATAAATTAAAATTTTTATTTTATCCTATTCAGCGTTTCAGAAGTTTCTTTCATGATGATATATCATACTTTATTTTCAATAAATCTGTTCAGTAACATTATATAAATATAAAAAGTAAATAGAATTTTAATATGTCTTTAAGCATGAAGAATAGCAAGTATATTTTAAATTATTTAAAAATCAAAATCCATTTCTTTTGAAAGGAGTGCGCAAATATAAACATGTATCTATTACAAAAAAGGTTCCATCACAGAAATTCTGTAAATCTATTCAAATCGGTACTTAAATGTTTCGTGTTAGAAACAAAATTCTGTTATTTTACTAATGTCCTCCATTGTTTATATCTATACAAACCATTTTTCAGAGGATGGAATGAGTAGAAAGAGTTCTTCTTTAGCTCGATCTGAGAAAGTATATGATGTTCTTATCTTAACACTGTTGTTGATATTTGGACATAGTAACTTTTATGATGGTTAGTAAAAGCACAGAATTCGATCTCAGAAAACTTGGACTCTAAAGTTGTATCAGCTTTCTAAACTGTTGTACTTTGGTTAACTAACTGCCAATAGTTCCTGGTTTTATGTATACCCAAGATTACTTTGTCCATTTCATTTATTAATCCTGCTTCGATATTATGAGTTCAATATTAAAATAACTTCTGAACTTGTCAGATCAATTGTATTAAGTCATTTCACACGTAATTTTATATCTAACGTATTTATAGCTAGCTTTTATAATCTGTTCAATTCAATTCCATACATGTCTCTTATTTAAATATATTGAAGTAAAAGATTGAAAAATATTAAGTGATATAAAATTTTAATACCAATGGCCTTATCTAAGAGAAGATAGAATTCTATAGGAGAATGTTCTTCTACAGAACTGGCTTCTAACTACAATCAATCAAGAATATAATCAAATTGGTTTGCACTACTAGCATCAGAAAAATGAAATTCCCTGTTTGAAGCTGATGGAGACAAACAACAATAGTTTTATTCTAAATATTGAAAGTAAGTTTCATATATAATAATATCGTGTAAGAATGTATGATTTTCTTCTATAATCCAACTTAAAATTTGTTAAAATATTTTGTATAGTTTCAACAGCACATTGTATACTAATAAATAAATTAGAATCATGTTTTAAAATTATAAAAGCAATCTTACCTCCAATCTGTTTAGGTTCTTCAAGGTTAACATAGAATAGAACGTCTTTTTCATAACTATCTTCTTCTACTATGTGTAGTGGAATATATTTTCTGAAAGGATAAGAAAAAAGAAACTAGTTAGAATCTATCACTTTCCAATTTACGCACGTAGAATTTACTCACAAATTACTTTATTAGCAATTTAACATTATTATATGCTGCAAAAACTGTACCTACGAATTGTACCTGTTCCCACTATGTTTCAGAAGTAGTGACGGGCACAGGGATTCATATTTAACCATCGTTTTTGTTTCTATTAATCTGTTCCCTTCCAAGAACTCGGAGGCAAAGAACCGCCCCTCGAAACCCAACCACGGGTTCGCCACTGTCTCTCAAACATTGTGGGTACAAACTTGGTATTTTGTACCCACCAGTCAATTGAATGTACCGACAAGAATTATAGGTACACAACGTATTCATGACATGCACCCATGAATTAATGGGTACAGCAGAAGTTGTACAAAAAAAAGTATTATGAGTGTAAGATTTTTTCAGAACAATTCGCCCTAGTTCTTTTCTAAGCAGAGCTCACGTGGAAACACTTCCGGTACATATAGAACATTTGAAGTTAACAGAATTTTTGCGTAAACATCACTTTTGTATATACCCACCGCTAACCGAGGGCTGCGTCCCCTTCCCCCGCGGCTAACACCGCCCATCTCTCTTCGGACGCACAGTGTCCCCCTTGCACACCTCGCTTCGCTCGATGTGCGTCCTGCCCTGGTTTATTTATATACATCCTAGCTTTCAGTAGCCTCTATTGAGTATAATAAATCACTACTTTTATTAAATTTTCTTACGCGTATCTACATAAAAAAATATATATTTTTTCTCTATGTAAAAGTAACGAAGCCAGGGTTCGATCGCAGGATCTCTGGATCAGCTTCCCGATGCATTAGCCACCAGACTAAGCTGGGAGTTGCGGAGGAAGCGCTTGTCGGTGTTACTTATACTTCAAACTCTAAGCCTGCGCGAGAGTGGGCTATCCGGACCGGAAGTCTTTTCTACGTGTGTTCTCCTCAGAGAGGAGTGAGGGCGAATGGTTCTGAAAAAAAATGTTGCATTATGGCTACAGTGAAGTCGTGCCCAAAAGGGTACCCATTATATTAACAGAAGATAAATGTTACCCATGAAAACATCGAACATCAGAGACTGTGTCTGATGAAGCCAAATCGTTAGTTGGTGCAACTGCTACACGTTTTTTCGTTTTTAATGACAATGTATTGCTTTGCTCAGCAATTATTTTCTTTTTTCTGAAATAGACATGAAATATATACATAAAGCCAAAACTTTGCCATTTAAACTATCAACTTTCTGAACAGGAATAAACCACACGCGAATGACATCTGCGCACGTGCACTGCAACACAAGTGTAGCGTCAATATAACTTAGGGTCAGTTCTACAATCGACCGCTAAACTTCTAGTCAGAGCTAAGTTGAGGCCAACTCTCATTTTGCGTACTCTCATTGGCCAAAATCTGACTTGCCCTCAACTTAGCGCTGACTAGAAGTTTAGCGGTCGATTGTAGAACTGACCCTTAGAAACCACTGTTTCCAAACTTGACAAGACGTCGGCTTGTGGAGTGAAAGAACCCAGGTTCGAATCTCGGCCGGGGTTAGTTATTTTTTTCGTCTTTTTCTTTCAAAATACATTTCTATCTGTTCATATTTGATAATTGCTTTCTTGCATGTTTCGTAGGCAAACATGGGTTAGTACAGGTTAGGTGCGGTCATGTATCTTTATACTTTCGTTTCTTTCTTTCGACAGTGTGGATTACTGGCGCGACTGGGACATCAAAGTTAAGAGCTTTTGTTCCTCATTTGTACCCAAGAAATCAAAGCTACGTGGCCGCTTCTAACTCTTAGGTACTAGGTGTCTGTTACAATTAATGGGTACAATTAATGGGCTTCTAACTCTTGAGTAGTGGAAAATGTTTTTAGGGTGTAGAGTTGGTCTATATAGAGATTTTTACAACACTACCAGTTAGTACATATAAATTAAATACATTTAAACCCCTGATGCGTGGGCCCCAAGTTCGATCCCGGCTCGTGTCATGTGAGCTTTAAACACCGTGTGAGTGTGTATCCTCGAGATTCTCCCATTTCCTCCCAATTTCTTCATTTCACCAATTCATTCATCATCATCCATCCGGCTTGAGCCAAAGTTGCCTCAAGGCCTTAAATAAAATCCAAAATGCACTCGAGAGGAAAAATGAAACAAGGAAACAGGAAGAGAAGAACTCGGTTGGAAAATGAAATCTGGGGTAGAAAGAAAGTTAATGAAAAGACTTTATTAAAATTTAATCTCCGGATGTGACACCTTCAGTAAGGTCAACCGTAAAAACCTTTTGCGGTTAAATCTCGGTTAGTTTACATTTTTCTATGTCTCTTGGTAGTGCGAACAGGAAAGAAATTTAACATTAACATTTAAAGGCTTTGACTAATGTTGATTCTTGTAAAAGAAAAATAAACTTTTAAAAAACGCCTACAGAGAAATAATATAATTCCTATTAAAAGCAGTAACATGTTTTCTAAATGTTTACTCAATCAGGGACTGTGCCAACTTGATAGGCAATAAAGTCTATTTCCAAAGCAACTGCATATATTTCGCATCTAATACGTACTAATACTAAATCCGATCAACATAATTTCTGAGATTTCTTATACAAGCCAAGATATTAGCAAAACAAATAAAGGAGGTTCAGAAACACTGCTTTCGAGAAAGATATCAAACTTGAATTCCGATTTTTTAATAAACTTTTGACAAAATTGTGTTCTCAATTTACTCATGTAAGCTGTTATGTCATGTCAATGTTGTGAGAAAGAGATGAACAGTAATTATTGTTAATGCATTCTCTTGAGAAGAATGTAGTTCTGTCAAAACGAACTTCACTATCAATTGGGGGTAAAATTTAAGTTCAAATTGACAGTCTATCAAATAGCTCACTTCCTGTTTTAAAAATTTTTGAGGGAATAATTTTCCGCTTCAAGTGAACAAATGCAAGGACATGAGAAAGAAGTTACTCTCTGAAAGTGTTATTTTGAATTGTTAAAGGGAGATCTTGTTAGTAAGTGGATTACTATCCACCAGTCTTAAGTACGTCGCACCTACTAAACAGCCGTTTCGTCTTTGATATTTTGAACTATCCCTTACGAATACTCGTAGATATAAACTGATAGACAGCATCCGATTTGTAGAGGAGGTTCATTGGGATTTCTCACCTCCCTCCGCAAAATTCTTCCCTGGCTCTCTGTTTTTGAAAATACTCCCACAGTCTAGAATGGAAACGGGTGGAAAATACAGTGATGGAAGCAAATTGGGCAACTTGAACACTGCTGACACGTGTTCATTTATTCTAATCAAAAAGCTTGTGTGTAAGTCAGAGGGTTCACAGAAAACTTGCCTCTTGTTTAAGCAAGAAATCGAACTCTATCTCTCGACAGCCGGCCGAATATTGTACCGAGTAATCTACGAGATTACCGTATCAAATTATGTGTATTTGAATTATTCCTTGAGCCATATTAATGGAAAAATTAATGTTAATTTCTGAACTTGTATCCTTATACAAGATATTTGTATAAAAGTGTTAACACATATTTCATAAAAACTCTTCATGTAAAATACAAGACACTACAATAAAAACGTTGACAAGAAGTGGAATGTGTCAGCCTTGGGCACCATCACAGTCGCTGATTTAACTGGAGTCCGAGGAATCATACGGACAGAATTTGGTCTTGTCACTTGGAGGTGTAATAGATGGGGTTAATGAAAGGGAATACAAGCGTATCAAAGCAAATGACCAATACACTCAAAAATTGAATTATATTGTACCTTCTGGGAATATTTTTCATGGAATGAATCTTCATGTGAGGATTATTTATGTCCTATAATTCGTGTCACTTATAAAAGATGAACTTAGCTCGAGCTATTAAAATAAAAATGCCAGTTCTATCCCTTTCACTATAAGCGTATTACTTGGTAGCCAGTCCGACGGGTAGTTAGGAGACTGTTTTCAAAATTCTGAGAAACGCTGACAACTAAATGGAAAGTTTTCACACGCAGATCTAAAAGACAATATCAGTCCACGAGGTTCAGTTATATATTATTGGGTCTTCTTACGCATAGTACTAAAATAAATTGTGATACTTATATTAAGAAGAGAAAGTCGTAGTTTATTTATGTTCTAATAAAACACAACTTTATTTACCATTTTAATACAGTAACAAAGTGAATAAAGTTTAAACTGAGCATGTACATTGTGACCTTGAAAGTGAAGTATTTACACGTAAGTTGAGATACATGAAACAACAAACGATGCGCGCTTCAAAATGTCAGTTTGAAACCTTTGTTGGTACAAACATTTATTAACATATTCATATTCTTTTACCTTGTGAACTATCTAGGTCTAGATAACCTTCCGGAAACCACATTTTGAGAAACATAGTTGGTTTCTTTTACTTGAAATGTAATATTCTTGAATTACTTGAACAAAACAGAATAGACTAGAATGATTCTTTTGTTGTAATATTTATAGTATTGATAAATTTACAGTTACTGATTTTAATAAACTTCACATTATATTATTGCCCTAATATACATAAGGTGGAAAATAATCCAATGCAAGGAGTATTGCTGGGAAACCTTTCCCTGTAAAATAGATTAAACTCAGGAAATGTTATCTTAATGAAATGAATCTTTTTTTTCTGTTTTGATTAACAAATATAAACCTTAGTGTTTAAACCATTCACATTCTGATAATATAATTACAGCGGGTTTTCGTCCATTGATTAATTCGGTTAGCGTTCAATATTATTATTCCTCTCTGTTTTTCTTGCATTTGTGGCGTTGTAGTAGTCACTTTGTCTAGTTTGTTAACATTCACATTGTGAGGAAGTTTTAACTAGATATCATTTCTTCCTTAGGTTTATCGTGAAACTGTATAAAACACCCTTCGGCCAGAAAGTTGAATCTACAATTTTTCTCACGTACAACAAAATATAAAACGACGAATAATGAGGATATCTAGATTTTTACCTAAGACATTTAATAGGCTTAAGTTTTAAATTATCCAATATAGATATCAACCAGAGCTGAAACCGTGTCACTTTTGGTAACCCGTCCTGACCCAAACGTAGGTGACCCGGCTATCCGATGACCTGGTCTGGGAACTAATAATATTATTATAAACTGGGAATTTTTGGTGTTGTATTTTTCCTGCTCTGAGGGGTAAAACCTTCGGTCCCGGTCAATCTCGAAAGAAATCTAATGCTCAAATCCAAGGAAATAATAAATATCTCTGCTTTGCCCTCCACGTCACTGGGTCGAAATCGGGTCACCGAGTCAGGCCATGTCCCAAGCATTTACCTAGTCCAAAACTTGACCCAAATGACCTAACTGACCCGGTGACCAGTTTCAGTTCTAATGTCAACAAATCGTTCCATATCACCTCTGGATCAGATAGGGTAATTCTTTTTTTTATTTTTTTGTTGCTGTTTATTCACCTTTATGAAATATTCCAGTCGCTTTTACAGGTACTAATGTAGATTTTTTAGATGAGGAACTTCGTTGTATTTCATTTACAGTGTTAATATATTTATGTCCAAAATTAGTTGGTCTAAAATTCGTACTGAAAGTCAAGAAATTACTAAATTTCATGAAAATAAGAATTGTCACAATTGAAAGAGGTACTGAAGAACTGATATCAGACACAATTTTTTGGTCATTTGTTTTTTAGTTACATTTTGATGTATTAAGTAATTTACTAGAAACACTTTCTTATTTAGGCATATTACGGAGCCAGATTGAAATGCTTATAGGTATCCTTCGTTTATAAAAGAAGTTTGAAAAGAAAACGAATATTCCATGTTTTTGTGGCGTCGGCACGAGAGGTAATTGAACTTCACAACCTCTGCATAACTTAACAGAGAAAAAAAGGAGTAAGCATCGAAGCAAAGAGAGCCATCGAACTATTCTATGGGCAACGAAGAATCCCTGGCACAACCTGGAAATTAGGACAGAAACTCAGGGGGTTGTTTTGCAGGTTATGGAGTGGTGGTGGATCAATAGAGTGCGATTTAACTTACGAGGGTGAAAGAGGGTGGGGGAGTGGTTGTGGTTCCTGAAGCCAACAGAGGATGCACATAACTTATGAGATTAGGACAGAAGCCAAAAGGAAGTCTCTGCAGTTCTAAAAGGAAATTTAAAGCCTTAATCTGAGACACCAAACAATATAATTTTCAAACAATAAATTTGGAAACATCGGTTATGTGAATAGAAAAAAATTACCGTTTTAAAGATCTAAAATAGAATTATTTGGAAGTAAACCATTTATGGAAATATATTTGTTTCCTTAGGCGAAAGCCGGTATGGTAATAAACAAAGTCCTTGGTTCTTCCCTGACCCCTGCCGAAGTTTACACCAATTATAGATTAATTAACGCAGCTTTGCTTTAATTTATTGCTTCTCCATGTACCGAAGATCCTCTACATTTCCTGCTGAAACTCTTAAATATTTAAACATGACAATGATTGAAAATGAACACGCGACACAGGGAAAAAGGTGTAGGCCTATTTAATTTAGATTTCAGAAAATCTGGACTAGATGTTTCTCTAGAGTTTGCAACGTTGTCTAGGAAGTAGTGACGAGGAGCGACTTTGCAGATTCTAAGTGCGGTTTGTTGTTTCCACGGAGATGATTGTCAAGAAGCGCCTCCAGAATAACGACTGTATTATTTAGGCGTGGGAGGGGGATAGAAGCAGGAAGAGAAAAAAAAAAGACCTTTTCAGATTTCCGCCACCTTTCCTTCTTCTCACATTTCCTCTTAAAGGTCTTCCTGTTCATCTTCTCCCAACTGACAAATGATGCTCCACAGGGAGAATCTGGTCGAGAAGAACACGTTGCCTTGAATGTAATCTCATTATGAAAACGACAAACCAGGCACAGAATATTTTCATAATCAGTAACTTTTAGCAAAGCGTACTCACTCTCACTCACTCTCTCTCTCTCTCTCTCTCTCTTTCTATTTCTCTCTCTCTCTCGCACACACACACACACACACACACAGGATGTCCATAAAGTCTGCCTCCATCTGTTTTCTTCCGAAAAGGAATGGAAATGTGAGAAAAGGCTAAAATATGTATTCCATTATTTTCAGAGACTAACATTTTTAGCCAAATAAAATAATAATAATTAACATGTGACTGACCACCCCGAGGGGGTAGGTGGAGGTCAACTCAAAAACATTTAATTGTAAGGTGGGTAGAGTTATACATCGCTTCCAAGGTCCTGATAAAAGAAAACGTTTTGACCAACTCCGGAATCGATATGTTGCCCCTATTCAAAATGGGAAGTGGGGGGAGGGTTCGAAAATGACCTTCTTATGAGTATGTTTTGCTCATCTTGTTGGAATCGGACATGAGAAGAGGGTGGCAAAAAAAAATCTCTAGCAAGGTCATTCATTCTATGTGCTATCGTTTTTCTCAGGACATAAAGCCTTCAAGCTTCCAGCGTACCAACGATAAACTGACTCCCGCGAAGGGGTTATGCGGGAATAGGTGATGGTGACGAGACGAGTCTAGACTGACATTCGTCTTGTTCTCGTCTCAAACTTCTTAAGACAGTCTTGGTCTTGGTCTCGTCTCGACATGAAAATCCCAGTCTTGGTTTCGTCTCGACCTGAACATTCCAGTCTTAGGCTCGACATGTTAGTCTTGGTCTTGTCTCGGTCTCGTCTCGAGAGTCTCGAAAGACCGTAGACTAAAAAGTTGCTGTATTTTGACTCATTTGAAATAGGAACGCAGGTTTTCCGATTTCAGTACAAGAACAAGACCATTAATATGATATTAACATAGTTCGTTACATTGTTTATTTGGGGTTTAGATTAGAAATAATACTCTGATATATAGAGAGAAAAAATACCGATTTTAAAGTAATAAAGAAGCTTTAGTTAGCAAATATAGAATACGAATAAATGAGACAGATGAAAATATTTATATTATGGAAACGGATACATGTTATACCACAAATGCGAAAGTGGTATACGTAACATTAAAGTTTTGCTATTTCTAAATTACATATACATTGAATGAATAACTGTTACGTTAAGAATTAAAATAAAAAATGTTTAAATTTTCTACCAGAGATTTATAGAGATAAATGTATGTACAGTATGTGACAATAATTTTAGTTATTGTCAATTTTTGTACAGGAAATAATCACATGCAAAGAAAATGAAAATATCATTTACCGAACTCCATACGAATTAATTTGTTTACAATACTGGTCTCGACTGACAAAAATAATCAATTCACATATTCATAGGTATGGATTACAGTTTCACCATACATTAAAGTAAAAAGAAGAGAGTTGAGTTCGTTGCCGGTAGGTGCTACTTTCAAATAACAGCATATTGCGAAAATTATAAGCTGGAATAAGTACAGTACATTGGTATTTTAGATAAGCTGTGTTATCACTTATCAGAGGAAAAAGTCATTCCAATAATCCTAACGAAACATTACTTAATAGATAAAAAATAACTTTACTGTATCTAAGTTATACTATGTACACTCATATCCCCTCTATGTCTTTCTGTCGACAACTTTCAATTCAGGAACTAGAAGGGCTACGAAGTTAGTTGAGATGTCGTTGGGCGAGACCAGTTCAAACCCGTAAAGATTATCCAGGTTGGATCAAGGTAAAAAAAAAAAAAAAAAAAAACTTTCGTAAACTTTATTTTTATATGGGATTCTAGTAACTATTGACTTCGGCCTGTCCAGATTATCCGTCACGTTCTAGTAAAATGATACCCATGCCCCTGCCGGGACTCGAATCCGGGATCTTCGAGTCGTTGGCCTAACGCCCTAGACCGCACGGCTACCCGGTCGGCTTGGATAAAAGTATTGATAAGTCCGGAGATGAGGGTATCACCTCCAGCTATGTAGTAACTTTCAAGTAAGGAACTACTAGGACTACGAAGGTACTTGAGCTGTCGTTGGTAAGGTATCAACGAGACGAATTCAAACCCGTGTGGATCATTTAGATTGGAGTGGCTCTCGAGAAATTGGGTATCCATTTCCCCAAAGTAATTTTCAACTCAGGAGCTACTACGACTACAAAGGTGTTATTAAAAAATAAGGTCTCGGTGTGACGAGTTCGAGCCTCCATAGGTCATTTAAATAGGACACCTTCCTGGTGCTGAAACCTGGCGGTAACACACTTGCACAGTCCTGTGACTGAGCTCCACCCCAACTGTTTATATATATATATATATGTGTGTGTATGTATATATATGGGCAACGCCCTAGCCGAGCTGGTCTACCGGTTCCCGTAAGATCACCGAAGTCAAGCAGCTCTGGGTCTGGTCAGTGCTTGTGCTTGGACGGGTGACCGTTGCAGTACTCCAGATGGTGTTGCCTGTGCGGCGTCCACCCAGCGTCGTGAGGTCAATTGGGGAGCTAACTGAATAAAGAGGTAGCGATCACAGTTGAGAGCTTCGGCTCTCCTCTCCCAACACGTCTGGTCAGCGTGGGAGCAGTAGACCACCTCCTCCCTTCGGGAGAGGCCTCATCCAGTAGTGGATTGAATATGACTGTGTATTATATATATATGGTAAAACAGGTAGAGAAAAAGGATACTTACATGGTAGATTCTTGAAACAGATGTACAATAACAACACAAACACAATAGAAAAACAGTACGCTTCGCAAAAGCGTTTTCAAAAGAAAATGGTGTTAAGAAAAGGCCATGCTGTAAACAGTATATATATAATAGTCAATGGTGTAAGAAAGACATGTATTTGAATTTAGACAGTTTGACTTCGTGAAATATGCTTTAAAGTCTTTACGGTATCAGTATAGTAGAGGTTGATATAAATGAGAGGATGTCAACACGAGTCAAAGAATATCAGCAGGAAAAAAAGCATGGGTTGAAAATTCGTAGAAGAAAATAAATTTCTGTATTTATCGGTCCTCGAATCAATCTCCAACACATTTATATTATTGTTGAAAGACAACAGGAAATAGTTTGTATTTATAACTTGACTACTTATATCACTTATATTCATATTTTTAAACTACAATATAACATACCCAGCCGGCAACTGGGAGATCCGGGTTCAAGTCCCGGTCGCGGTGGTTGTCAATTTTTCTGTGTTAATTTCAATACAATAGAACATGTTAAATAAAATATATCAGAAGGAAACTAATTCTCATAAGACTGCTTCTATTATAAAACATCATAAACAAAAGCATTAAATTAATATTACTAACATTCATGAAACAAAGCTTTTAGTCTCGATCGAGACAAGACTCTCGAGAGGTAAGTCTCGGTCTTGGCCTCGTCTCGATGCATAGTGTCTCGGTCTCATCTCGATTCCTAGAGCTTAGTCTTGCTCTTGGTCTTGGTCTTGAATTCAGGAGGAGACCGAGATGAGACCAAGACCAGTCTCAGCCTCGGTACCATGCCTAGGCGGGAAATATCTCGAATTTTCTTTAATTGCAAGAGGGATCAAGTAATGTATTGTTTGAAAGATCTTGATGAAAAGTATTTTTAGAACAGCTCAAAGATCGATATGTTGCTTCTGTTCAGAAAAGAGAGAGATCAAAGTTCCAAAAATTACTATCTTTTTTTACCTTCCATTGATCAGGTTGTAAGATTCGGAAAGAAGCGTACGAGTTGGTCAGAGATGGATTTTTTTTTAGCTAAAACAGTTAGCTTTTTCAAAACATCTAAAGACTCGTTTCGGCCTTTTCTCTTATTGCTGCTCATTCCAAAAATACCGAAGATTGGGAGAGACTTTATGCAAGGGATAACAAATTATGTTTCTCGTAGGTACCCTGAAACCATGTCGGTCCTAAGGCCTAAAAAATGATAGCACATAGGATAGCCTTGTTAGGGAATTGTTTTGCCACCTTGTACTCTTCTGTCCAACTCCTACAGCATGAACCAAAAATACTCATTTCCGAATTTTAATCTCCCGCCATTTTGAATAGAGATAACATATCAATCCCGGATTTGGTCCAAAAATTTTTTCAAACGATATACGAGGGCAAGGTGAAAAATTCTCGGCCTGGCAGTGAACGACTGTGTTTTTGAGTTCAAAAATGCGTTTAGATTTCTACGTCATCCCCCTTTAGTTCAGTGCCTTTTGTCCAATATTTCTCTGATGAATGGATTCAATCCCTGAAGTGCGATTCTGCAAGGTCTACCAAATACCTATCTACGGCTGCTATCGCTACTTCATTTGACATAAAACGATTTCCAACCACAAATTTCTTTAGATTTGGGAATAGGTGGAAGTCAGAGAGAGCCAAATCTGGGGAATAGTGTGATGTTCCTACAATTCGTATTTTAAATTCCTCAGTTTTTTTTGTTTTTTTTTCATTTCCAATGCACCTTTGTGGTCATGTGCGTCGCACCGATGAATAATGATTGTTTTCTCTTGCAATCCTCTGCTTATGATTTTTTCATCCAGTTGATCCAGAATACTTGTGTCGTATTCGTCAGTTATCGTTTTACCGTTTTCAAGGAAATCAATAAAGATAATGCCTTTTGCACCCTAGAAAACACTGGCCAAGACCTTTCCGGCAGATGAAATCGACTTCGCCGTTTTCGGTGCAGAGTTACCGGCTTCTACCCACGGCTTTGTTCCTTGTTTCTTTTCTAGCATGTAGTGGTGGACCCACGTATCATCCATAATAAGAAATCGGCGCAAAAATCAGTTGGATCCGTTTTGAGAACGGCCCAAACATTGTTGACAAATTCGTTTTCGAAGTTGTTTTTAATCAGCATTTAACAAATACCGCACCGATCTTGCACGAAGGTTTCTCATATTTAATTCTTGATATAAAACGTACTGTACTATTTCTTTTGATATGTCTACGGTCTTTGCTATCACGTGCACCTTTAAATGCCGATCGTCCAATACTGTATTGTGCATTTTCTCGATGTTTTAATCTATGGTTGAAGTTTTTGGTCATCCTTCACGTGAACCATTTCAAGAGATGAACGGCCACGTTTAAATTCAGATGACCATTTCTTCACTATGAAGGAGACTCCTTATAAACCTTTGTCACCTTTGGATGAATTTCCGTTGGCAACCTCTTTAGTGACGAGTGACATTACAAAGTAGTCTTTCACTTACATTATAGCCTGGATTCGCACATGAGCGTTTAAACAATGGCTTTTGGAAGAAGGTGTAACTGATCCCTTTCATTTCAGCTGAAACTAGAAGAGGATAGTTCTATAGTAATGGTCAAAGTTTATGTGTAATTCATGGACAAGAGGAACGCTTCTAAAATACTGTAGTGGATCAACTTAGGTTATCCCTCAAGTAAACTATGCAAGGCTTCGTCGCTACTCATTCAACACTTCTTTTCTTTGAAGTAATCTTGTTACCTTGAAACAGAGACTTTGCCAGGCATTTAAAACTGAGGAGACTTATGGGAGTCGTAGATTAAAAAAGGCGTGACAGGAAAATCTCTGGAAAACTCCAGCCAGTATGACCAGCCGCTGCTATCGAATCGAGAACCTCCCAACGCTCAATCAACTGAGGTACGGCTGCTAGTTAAATAGATTGGAAAACTTGTAAGAAATGTTGAATAGTCCAAGTAGTTTCCTGGGGATACAAAATAAGTCAACAAGCGTCTGGTTAAACTTTCTTTTATTAACAACTAAAAACAATTAAATACGGTACACTCACATCAATTGTTTAACAACTTTTCTTTGGATTCACAGCATTGACAATCTAGATCGTCCATTTCTTTGAAAGCGTCATTGTGCTCATATAGTCTCGTATAAGGGACGCCTTCAACATGGTGAATAATTTGTGACATCATAATCTTTTGTTTCTGTATTTGATGGAGTCCCCATCTAAATGTATCTTCCACTTGTTGTCTTATCCGAAAGATTCTTTGGTGTTTCTCTCTCCTCTCTTTTCTTCTTCTTCCATTGGATTCTGTCTCGTCACTGTTCATTTCCTTCCAGCATTGATCACACAACAGACTGTGAGAAGATTTATTGCGATCTGCTAGTCTGGTGTCTCTCTCCGTAGCCTTCAACAACTTAATCACATAATTCCGAGTATTTTTCAGAATCAATTCAATACTTTTACTACTTAACCCATAATATCCTATATTTTTATTGCAAAAACGTTTTCTAATTAATTCACCTGTTACTACATCTCTTCTGCATTTTTCGATATTATTTACCTTTTCCGGATCGTTTATTAGTTTAAACCATTTGTTTCCACTCTCTCTTGCTTCCGTTTTCCTAAAGGTCTTCTGTAACGGGATCTGCAATGGTTTTTGAATGACGCTGCATGCTTCGGAAGATTCATAAATGGATTTAACAAGGTGGTCAATGAAGACGCCTACTTCTTTGTTAAATTCATCTTTGGTCTTGATGCGACCAATACTATTACAAACTCCTGATGGTTTTATAAATGAACGATAAGGAAACCAAGTGTTCTCATCCTGCAGGTTCATAGCTTCTTCCACACTAGTTCTGGCAGCTGAAGAAAAACATAACACCTTGTTCCTGTCTGTATATAACAATGGATTGTCACTACTTGTTGTGTTTGCAGTTTTTAAGTTCTGTTCTTCAGCTTTACGATGTCCAACTTTGTCTTCTAGTACTGATTGGTGCTTTAGGTGGTTGTTTTCTTGCAGTGACGACAGTTCTTTTATATTTTTGCATAAACAAACATCACTCTTTTGAAAGGATCTTTCTTTCTGTTTCCCAAAACTTCTTAAATAATATCCTATTATTCTCACCACCATTGAAAACAAAATAGCTATTGAAAGTAATAAAATGGTCAGTACAATTAAAATTATGTCCAAAATACTCAGTTTCTTCATTTTCAAAGAATTCTGTGAAGGCCACGTGTCAATGGTAATAGCCTTCTTTATTGTCTTTTCCTTCCTAATTGTTCAATGTAACAATGCTTTCGCTAATTGTTGTGTCCGGAAAATGGCACTGTGGGAAATAACGTGAAAGCTAATCGATTTGTACAATTTAAAATATAAACATTTTTGTTGTCTGGGATTAACGAATGAATCAACGGACACCCAACAATGAATCTGTCCCTTTAAGAGCTCGAACGTGGACATGAGAGGAGCCTTGTACTTCTTTTGCTTTTAATATCTTAGCACGCATAAAACAAACACTTTTTGACAGCTTCCTGCATTAGATCGATGCCTCTGTATGCTTTGTACCCAAGTTAGACTAATACTGTATAAATAATCCATATAATCAACGCAGACAGGCTATTCATATTACAGGCGATCTACGGATTGAAGTTTTGCAGGATTTCTTTCAATATCACCAAATGAATGCCAGTATGATATCTTAAGTAAGACTCTGGCTGATACCTTCCCTACTCTCTACCTACCCCATCTCGGCCTAAGCTGAAGATATTAAAAGGTCAGAAATAAATTAAATATAATTCAGTAGAACGGTATTTTCATAGAATAGTGAGAATATGCTGAGAATATATCTGTTTTTCTTTTAAACATGTTAACGCAATTGTCGATCGTTTGGCAATTCTCTGCAATTCACTCTGTAATAGCTTAGTAAAGTATGTGTACGTCCTCTAACTTAACTAATTCTGAAAGGAATATGCCAGGCGTATTCCAATAAACAATATGTCTACTATATGGAGGGCATAGAACCATGGGGGAATATTGTTACCACATGTTCAGAATATTTCTTTGCTATGTGGGAGGATCCCTTTTGACGAGACCGGGAAAGTAACTCGAGAATGACTAATAAACTGCGAGAAACTAATAAATTTGTAAATTTTCTTACTATATTACGAGGGTTAAGTCATAAGTCATGGCAACTACTTTTTTTTTTGGGGGGGGATGGGGGATAACAGGACAGATCAAAGATATAAGTTGGAAACCTTTCAAACGTGGCAGAGTGTGTACTGCCGAACTGCCGCGTAGTAGGCGTCCTGTTGGCCGCGAAGCCGCTATCCACCTCGCCACTTTTTGATAGGGTAGGTAGGACACGCGCACCTAGTGCTTCCCATAACTCTGTGTGGCATTCACGTGCATTCCTGCTGGGCAGAACTACTATTTTCACATACGCACGTTGTTCACTCTTCGTGACCTCCATTCCGGACTGCTGTCGCTCACCTACTCAAGGTTACAATCTACTGAGCTACTCACTGCTACTGAGTACCGACCAGCGTTGCCAACCTCGGAACATGGGAAGACCGCACAGTACTTGAAAATAGGCCGTATTTTTTACCTCAGGGTCGTACATTTTAATCATACCTCAAGTTAGCATTTTACTACTACAATTTCCAAGTTCTCGTTCTATATGTGTATAAATGCCTTACTTAAACGTGGTTCTAATGTCCTTAAAATATTAATACAAGTTTAGGTAATATTAAAACAATAATATGGGAGAAAATGTTTAAAAGTAAGTAATTTGTGATTCAAGAAATTAAGCTAAAATTCTGAACAAATTCCCAATTTTAGCTATAAAAGCAATATTTGAATTTAAGGAAAAATTAGTTGATTTTCCACTCTCCATACTTAGTTGTCGAAAGTGAAGGAGTTGTCGCCGTCGTCATCACCAGGCATCTCCATCACACCGCATAGATTGCTGCTTTATTGTTGAGAAAGTTACTTAGCAATCCCATAAAGACAACTTTTTGTCATTGAGTTGAGCATGTCTTCAGCGGGAGTTAAATCTTGACATGTTGAACCCTTATTCTGGACTCACTGACTTGATAACACACATGCACTATTTAATGTTAAAAGTAGCTTTCTCTGTTTCACTTTTATCAAATTTATTTTACTAAACACTCGCTCACAATCTACATTCAAATGTGGTAAGCATAAGCCTGAGAGGGCAAACTGCGAAATATTTGCGAAGGGAAGTAGATTAGAATTATCTTTTAATTTAATCAAATTTCTCCAAAATTGATCAGCTTCAGAACAGTTTCTTATGTCTTGAGGTAAGCTTACAAGAGGTAACTGTCATCATTCATCGTCAATTTTTTGTATAAGGTCACTGTCTGCACCAAAGATTATATACCCGTTACAGGCTGCACTGTCTTGCACCTTGATTCATTTTATCAGAGTTCGCATCGTCATAAACATTGTTGAGGTCCAAAATTTGCTTATAATTTTATTTGAGGCAGAATCGAAATAACGGACCACAATGCATGAAGTTTTTACTCTCGCGATATCCGTAGATTCGTCTGTTCGAACACTGAATTTTACAGACTTTAGCGCGTTCGCTAATTCCGTTTTATGACACCTACCAATAACATCTTTCACTATTGCTGTACGCTTAGTGCGTTTCATTTACATTTTTATGCGAGTTTTGAATCAAGTAAGAACTGTTTTATCACGTCTTGCAAGTGTTCCATTGTTTTAAATGATATATTATGCGCTGCTAGGAAACCAGCGAAGTTAATTTCTGCTACGTGGGCCAGTTTATCTACACTCGTGAGATGGTCCTATTTTATTAAAAATGGACTTAAATTACGTTGACTAGAAAACGATACACTGTTCATGTTTTTATGTGACTTTCACTTTTGTTGTGCCTTTTCATATTGCTTAGTTCCGATACAAAACATACGTTACATACCTTACACTTAGCTTTTTCCTCAGTCACGACATAACTAATTCTTGTATTCTGAATCCCTCCCGCTTCTCTGTATCGTTGTATCCTTCTTGCAGTTTTAGTCACAGTCTTGCTCTTTCTTGGTGTAGATGGACCACATTCGTCCTCGGAGTCCATTCTTACTTACTTACAAAGGATGTATGAAACTAATAATATCACAAACTTTTATGAAAATTTCCACGAACCAAAAGAACATAAAACTCAGCGAACTTTACCGTCCACGCTCCTGACATTTCACTGGCAAATGTATATATTTGACATCCACTTGATACTATCCAAATCCTGATCGTAACCTGGAAGAATTGTAAAGCGACATTGATTCAACTCCTTTGCAGAACCAACGGAACTTTCCAGAAACGAAATCCAAGCCAACGGAATATTCCCGAAACGAAAGCCAACGGGAATTACCCGAAAAGCAATTCTCATTCTCATCGCTGTCAACGCTGCTGATCGCTAGGTCACCAGATTGTCCATTCAATTGAAGAAATATTTTTAGTTGACTATTCCTTTATCTATTTGATGTGATAATTAGTCTTTTTATTTTCAATTTTATCCAGGGCCGTACAAAATGCGTACGGTCTTGCATTTGGGCCGTATGCCGTAGAGAGGGGTGAAATTACCGTACAAATACGACCAAGGCCGTACGGTTGGCAACGCTGGTACGGACCCAAGGGCCAAGGTTAGTGGATAAAAAGTTCTTCGGGACGTGCTCAGAGATGCAGTTCAACTCACATACACCATCTGGTGGGACAACTTGACAGTACATGCCATAACGTTTCCAACGTGTATCTTCGATCTGTCCTGTTATCCCACACTCGAAAGAAAAAAAATACTTGCCATGACTTAACGACTTACCCCTCGTATGTAATAGATTCGATGAGAAAATGAGTATAAATATAGATTGTGAACAAAACGTCTGCAAGAAACGTTTAAAACTCTTAGGTATGATCTGTTCAAAACTTACTTTCACCGTTCAAATGAACCAAAGTAAAGAACCGTTTAAAACTCATCTTTAGAATGAAAATATAATAAAGCTTTGTTATCATGAGGATTGTTTACGAGCCGCTAGTGCGACCAACAAAGAAGTTACCCAGTAACAACAGTCAACTTCCTGGTAATACGAAGGTTGCTATTGGGTAACTTCTGCCGCGCACACTAGCGGATAGTAAACTATCCTCGTGACAATGGAGCTAAACGAATTAAAAGTAACAAAATGGTGAATAATTTTGTGGAATAAAAATTATGTTTTCTTACCAACACGTCCTCAAACTGATGCAAATGACTGTATTTATATTGCGGTCTTCTTCTTGCTGATATTCTTTGGTTCAATTCTCGTTTACTTTATAATGCATTTCTTTACTCCTTTACTGTTTAACCTAGATATGCCTGTCTGGACATCTTGTAGACCCCACAAGCGGTGTCCTTGTATTCAGGAGTATCACATGCAACGTGTATGAAGCAGCTGTGCGCGTGGTTGGAATAAATTGAATAAAGAACAGGACACAGCGAAACAAGACAAGATTCAATTCCCAGGGGCTTCATGCAGCTTGAATATTCTTTCTCTCTCTCTCTCTCTCTCTGTCTTTCCCTTATTCTCTCTCTCTCTCTCTCTCTCTTTCTTTCTCTGTCTTTCCCTTATTCTCTCTCTCTCTCTGTCTTGGTCCCTAACGGACATGAATATGAAGCGTGTGCAAGTTGCTCAACAACAAAATCCACAGAAAGAAAATAGAAAACTAGTGTGGCTACATTATTTTGAACATTTTAAACATTTTTTAATCTCGTATTGAAGTAACACTTCTAATTACAAGAATCACAAACCCAACCCCCGTAGCCTATCAGCCATGTTCGCGGACTTCAGATTCAAGCTGGGGAGGCCAGCTGGTTTGCCTATCTGCCATCCAGATTGACATTTTCTACGACTTTTCTCAATTGCCCTACTGCAAAATTCTGGTGTGGTATCAAGCGGTCCTACCCATCACTTACTCCGCGACCTTCATCTTCGTCCCTTACAACTGTAACAGACAAAGATGGAAGTTAAAGTCCAAAAATGTAAAATTAAAATCAAAGTAGTTTTTTTTTGTTTTTTTTTAGATCTTTCTTCTAACTTTACGCTTCTAAAATACTTAATGTTACTGAGTGGTGGGCTCAATACAAAAGATGTTCTAATTTATCTTTAATAAATGTGACTAGCTTAAGAATTTGTAGTGCAACATTTAAATTAAGGTTTATAAGTACATGTTCACGTGAACGTCTCAAATTGTAAAACAATCTTTGATTGGTTGGTATCTACAATTCATAATCTGCTTTTATAAGGAAACGTTTTACAATGTTAAGTTATACGAGCGAATGAAGGGACAAACGAAAGATTATGCGGTGTTTTTTTTATATAAGAAGGAATTGCAATTTCTTTTGTGATAACATGTTAAATATAAATATGTAGTCAAATATAATAAAACAGATGGAGATAGCAAATTAGGGAAAACAGCAGGCATCAAATTATTAAATGGCTGTGGGCGGCAGAATTATAAATCCGCCACTGGTGTTCACCAGGTGTAACTGAGGAAAATTTCAGTTAAATTCACCGACATGAGTAAAATTAGATACCTGTTCCGGCGGCTCAATGTATATCCGCAGGTACCTTAATTACTAGACCACATGACGTGTTTGTGAAAGGGTCTATGAAAAACATCAATTTTGTCTATATCAGTTGTCACCAACTTTGAGTTATAAGATAAAAAGAAAGCCTGGTGGGTGTTCCACTGAACGAAATGGACCGGAAACCATTTCTTAAAAACTGTAGGTCCCGTTCTTAGACTTTCATATGCTTGTTTAGGTCGTTAATTTATACTAATTAAAAAAGTAAAAGAAGAAATATATTGTAATATACTGCTTACCGCAGAAGAGATTTTTATAAAGTTGTTAAGTTAAGACGGATGTCAGCTTCCGTGACTATTTTTTTTCAACAGAGGAAATGGATAGTCATATTCCTCAATTTTTTAAGATATTCCACATTACGAGCAAATCGCTTTATTGTTTCGAAAGAAAACAAACAGCTTTGTCCAGTGACTAAGATCGTGGATTTCTAATCTGCACTGCGTAGACACAGCTTCGAGTCTTGCTCCCAGTTATCCTGATTTGCATGTTCCAACGTTTTTTTCAGGCTCAACTGATGAATCCCTGGATACTTCAAATAAGAAAGTGCCCACCGTACACCTTAAGTCTCGAAGTTTTGTTAAGGGTTTAGGCGATAGATTAATATGAATATATAATGTTATTTCTTTTGACGTTTCTATTTATCATTATTTAGTGGTCTTTTATTGTTGAGCTGATTTTTTTCAACAATGAAGCAGACTTATTTATCTTACTCTTTCTGTTTTTCCCCCTTCTTTTCGGTTTGAAGCGTTCGTCTTTTTCTACTGACGTCAGAAGAAATGTCTTGTGTCAGGTGTTGTGGCTTGATCCTATATTTAGAGATTTCTCCTCTTCATCTCATATGCTATGACACCGCCTAAGAAGAGTACACTCGCCCATTCACTCTTACATACTCGCTCTCTCTCTCTCTCACACACACACACACACACAGAGAGAGAGAGAGAGAGAGAGAGAGAGAGAGAGAGAGAGAGAGAGTCTAATTCTTTCGTTGCTTTGAAGAAGATTCTTCATTATCTTCAAAGAGATTCTCATTGTGATTGGAACGGTGAAAAAATATTTAGGACAACATTATCTCTTCCTTCCAGAGCAACCTAATTAATTAATGCGCTTTAACATATAGAAATGGTACTTAGATAGAGGATATTGTAGAAATAGAAAGTAAATTTATTATGCAATATGCGAATGTGCAATACATCATATATTTGTCATCCAAGGAAACAAACACAATCAGCAGATCTTTTGAGAAAGATAACAGCAACAACAAACTCTTTGATTTATGAGTTCAGAAGCTTTATCTCAGTATATAACACAAATCCAATTTATCTCACAAGAAGAGATATCCTTGAAATAAAACCCAACCTCAAATCTTCTACTTTCTACAATTGGTCTTTTATAAATGAAGTGTTAGTGCATTCCATAGGTAACTCCATTATACCGAATTCTTCAGAAGAGACAAAAATAAATTGAAATGTCATATGGCTTGAAAAATTTCGTTTACAACCACCTTGGTGAATCTACTCCAAAGGGAGTAGGTACCAAGGAATTTCGTGGTAAAAGAAACGAATATTTGTAAATTTCGATGTTAACTCCCTCTTGGACCAAGTTTATAAATTGTTTTCATCTTGAAAACTGTTCCATGTGTCTCATTTTTTTTCCTGATTTTTATTCTCATATTGTGATTCAAAGATTCTCTTTCGTAACATTCTTTTATTTGTGACTTCATTTATCACATTCAAATACTATACTTTTGCATCAGCATTTAATTTTCGTATGCGTTTACTTACTTAGTTGTGTTTATATAAAGCGCTTCAAAGCAAAGGAATGCAAGTGATATTTAAAAATAAACTTAAAAAATAGTTTATCTTTCATC
Source organism: Lepisma saccharinum (assembly GCA_022664845.1). Lineage (NCBI taxonomy): Eukaryota > Metazoa > Arthropoda > Insecta > Zygentoma > Lepismatidae > Lepisma > Lepisma saccharinum. Next base: position 25,355 of record JAGDQP010026811.1, read on the forward strand.
CATAACACAAGTTATGTGGAAAAATATTTATATTTTGCACAAAGACAGAATTTAAACTTAATATGTCTTTGTACAAATATAAATATTTTGTATCACATTATATTTAGTGTTACTCCTGGTTTAAAAGATAAACTCCTTTTTACTTATTTTCAAATATCACTTGCATTTCTTTCCTTTGAAGTGAATATCTCTATGTAC